>VDFB02271358.1:466237757-466249500 GCA_007258455.2 Sequoia sempervirens
CTTCACCATCTATTAGCTCTCAAAAATGCAGGCTAAATGCCTCAAGAGGCTGCCACTCTCTTGATACGTTTCATGGTAACAGACAAGGTTAAAAGAATTCAACCTTCTACTCTTTAGGTGCTGCAAAACCTAGGTGGGTGTACCTTTCTGAATGATGCAGTCTTAACTTGTAATCAATCTTCTTAAAACAACTTATTCACAATGGTAGATGGGAGTGAACAAACGAAATCCAACTTGAAAATGGTAACAATACTCTAGTCTAAATTCTAAAATGCTCAATTTTAAAAGATATAAAGAGGATGAATGAATTCAAAATGATAAAATGTAGAGACTAGTGCTTTATTGGGTATGCGGAGTCAAAAGAAACCAAGATGAACAACACTCTCTAGAGAAGACACAAATTATCTGGCATTCATTATGTTTACAACTTGTATAAACATGCAATATTGTAACTACTAAGCTCTACTTGAACAATCCAAATGAATCTCTCTCTGATTACAGTGATCAATACAAAGAATTTAATCTTTGCTTGAAAGAACCAATTGATTAATCACACAAATACAACAAATGTGTATTGATAAACTGAACATAAATCTTGTTATGTCAATTTAAAAAACCAGAAAGCATCAAATTTGGAGACAACTTAGCAATATTTTCATTCAATTCAACAGACAATTGACACCCGAGAAATGCAACAACATCAACTGATATTCATAAATACCTCCATGTTTAAAACATGCATCATAGCCTCTGATTTGGTAAACTTACTATTCTGTATCCATACAATTTTCCTACTGTATCGAATAACTGATAACTGGTGAATTTTTACAATTACAATATGCCTATTAATACACCAGCATGAGAAGAACACATCATGTTGAAAGCACATGTTGGCCAACAATCAAATTCAAGATCAAAATGTGTTAGCCTGCAATGGTCTTCAAGTATTTTACTTGTCGGCCACAAGACTTGTATGGTCCCACTGAAAGCAATTCATTCGTTTATCATCCCCGTGTGCAGCTTTGTTTTATTCACATTCGCTGTAGCTCATTTGGGTCGGTGAGATGTCATAAAGATTTCATTTACATTTTTCTGATATATACTTCACCTCCTATATGTCGCTGTAGCAATCTGTTGGTCATACCGAAGCCACATAGTATTCCTTTGTTCCCATTTGTGCTTCGCTATAACACATAGATATCGGGGAAACCTCATAGAGATTGTTCTAAGTTTCACCGAGAGCCTCCCAAATAACTCCATGTCATTGTGACCATCCAATTATCCTACCAACAAAGCCACCACTGCATTCCATTTGGTAAGACCCCAGGCTCTTCGCCAGGACCACACACCAAAACAAATAGGTCACATCGAGCAATACCTTTTGTTACATTCATCATCGCTAAGACCACTAGATTTTCTCACCGAAAAGAATACACATCGGGCCATCGGCAAGAAAAAACAATGTTGGGGGGACCTCATACAGATAGCACCTCATTATACCAAAAGTCTCACATCGTGTTATTTTCCAATTCGCCAAGACAAAGCAATTCTTATGCCGAAAACCATTCCCCACTCGCTTTCGCCCAGACAATACAATATTAGGGAGAGGTTATATAGAGTGCCCACGTTATACCGAAAGCTCTCAACCATCCTTGAGTGTCACTGTGACATTATGTTTCTCCTACCAATGAGTGCCCATCATGTATGTCGCCATAACATCCAGCAATCGGGGAGACCTCACGTAGAGAGCTCTTTGCTTTACTGAAAGTCACCCCGAGATCATTCGTGTTTGCCAAGAAAACACCCCTCTTACACCGACAAAGGCACCCCTTGTACATTATCGGTGAGACCCACCTGCATCACCAGGACTTACTTCGAAGCAAATATCTCTTGCCAATGAGCCCTTTGATATGCATAAAGTTGGCGAGACCAAAGGTCTCTCGCCGAGACCTCATCCTGATAGCTCAAAGTCATACCGATATGTTCCTTTAATCATCAGTCAGTGTGAAAAAATGACATCGCCATGACATTTCATCGAAAAGAATAATTCACACTGATGAACTTCCATACACCTAGTCAGGGAGACATACTGAAATCGGTAATATGCAACCCCGACAGCCAAAACATATGTTGATAGATGCGTCCATAGTTGCCGAAACAATACAAAAGTCCCACCGACATATCTACAATAAACAAATTTTAACATAGAAGTAACATGGGTCAGGGAGACAAAGGGAGACCTATGCTGATATAGACAAAATGTGGAAAACGCTTACATAAATGAATTCAATGGGGAAAAATAGGCAGAAATCAAGTAAAAATACCATAGGATGAGGAAAATGCTTATAGAAGGACCCATATGGAGACTCAAGAGGTATGAATGGTATGCAAAAATCATCAAAATTTAATAGTTCCAACAGTGGCTCTGTCTAGGGATGAATGATAGTCAGATCATTGCAAGGATCCAGAATCTTGGGTGAGCAGACCATACATAAAATGATGAACTAGTGAGTAGAAATGGAATGAATGGCAATGGAAATGAATGAAAAGTGGAAGTGAATGAGAAATGACAGTGAAATGGAGATGAAAAAAATCCTAGACTACTATGCATGGAAAATAATTTTAAAGAGGATACACAAGAGTTGTCCATGCACTAGCAACCCTTAATCCTCTGTGTTGCTCAAGAGAAGAAAAGTTTCAAGAATTGCCCATGAATAGGCAATTCCTGATCTTCACCAACCATGTTCTGTAGATAGTATGAATCTTCACCCTTTTTTCCAATAAAAACAAAAGGTCCCAGCCAAAGAGCTTCAAATTTACTATGCTTTCCTTTATCCTGACACCTTGCATTCCACATTAACACTAGATCATTTTCTTCAAATTTCCTATTCCTTTCCTTCTTATCAAATAAATACTTCATCTATGCCTGCAACTTCATGTTTTGACTTTGGGCCTCTCTTCTTACTTCATCAAGTTCAACAAGTTGTTCCATTTTGTCTTCCATAGGCTCAGGGACATCCAAATCTTCCTGAAGAATAAATTTATAGACTGGCAACAAATTCTATAGAGGCATCCTGGCTTGTGCTCCATACACTAATTCAAATTGGGATTTTCCAATTTCCCTCTTTAGAGTGATCCTATCAGCCCACACAACCAATTTCAACTTTGAATCCCAAGCCTTCTTGTTCTGTCCCAGCATCCTTTTTATAATCTTCAAAAGACTTTTATTGCTAGACTCTGCTTGACCATTGGCTTGTGGATGATAAGGAGCAACATAAGAAATAGTAATGCCATACTTATCACAAAAGCTTTTGAATTCATCTGATCTGAAGCACATCCCATTGTCTGTGATTATCCTCAATGGTGATCCAAATCTGGTGATAATATTGTCCATCAAGAAATTAGTCACTACCTTACTTGTAGCATGCTTGGTTGGGATTGCCTCCACCCATTTTGTAAAATAATCAGTGGCAACTAGTATTCATCTATGTCCTCCACTTGACTTCTCTTGTATCTCTCCAATGAAATCAATTCCCTATTGATGAAAAGGGGCACCAGCCTGCAAAGGTCGAAGTGGCAAAGCACCTTGATACTTCAATTTTCCAAAAAACTTTTGGCAAGCCTCACATTCTCTCACATGTGTAAAAGAATCATTAAAAACCTTTGGCCAATAATACCCAGCCTTGAGAATTTTGTGTGCAATTGTCTTTGCTGAGTAATGACCTCCACAAACTCCTTCATGCATTTCACTTAGAACATGCTTGGCCTATGACTCATCCAGACATAATAACAATATGCCATCTCTATTTTTCCAAAACAGATCTCCATCCATGAAGACATACTTTGATGCCTGCAACTTCAAAGTTCTCTTTTGGTTGTCACTCAATCCATCTAGACACTTCATGTATTTAAGATAATACATAACATCAGTATACCAAGGAGTATGTTCAATGCTTGCAATTGCAGCCCCTTCTTCAACATTGTAGATCTGATTTGCCTCAATATTATTTTCTGTCATCAGCCTAGCCAAGCCTTGGCCTCTTACCAACTTAGTAATTTGTATTTCCATGTCAAATTCTTGAATCTTGTTGATCCATCTGCATCTTTTCCCTGTAACTTCAGATTGTGTTAAAATGTCTTTGACAACAGCATGAGGGACATAAGCAATCACCTTGGCTCCAACAAGATATGGTCTGAATGCTTTAATAGCCTTTACTAGTGAAAATTCCTATTTTTCCATTATGTCATACTTCAATTCAGACCCTTGTAATTATTTGCTAAAGAAAGACACAGGCTGTTCATAACCATCCTCATTCTTCTGTAACATAACAGCAAGAATAGTATGCATTGAGGCAAATGAAAAAATCTGAAAAGGCTTTGTAAAATCTAGAGATTTAAGAATAGGAGCCTCTTTGATAGCCTTTTTAATAGACATAAAAGCATCCAAAGCTTCAACAGTCCAATCCATTCTTTGTCCTTTCTTCAACATTTTAGATATGGGCTTGATGATCTTAGCAAAATTAGAAACGAATCTTTTGACAAAATTAATTTCTCCAAAGAAAGATTGTATTGCCTTGATAGTCTTGGGAATAGGAATTTTATCAATAGCTTCAACTCTCTCAGGATCTATTCTAATTCCCTCTTTTGAAACAATATGCCCCAAGAGCTTACCTTCTGTGACCACAAAATAACACTTCTTTGGATTTAAACTAATACCATATTCAAGAGCTTTAATAAATACCTTTTGAAGATGCTGCACATGATCTTCAGCCTTCTTCGAATAAGCAGTCAAGTCATCTTGGTACACCACCATGATAACATTAATCAAATCAGCAAATGCTATGTCCATGGCTCTTTGGAAAGTTGCTCCAGCATTGGTGAGACCAAATGGCATTCTTATGTATACATATGTTCCCTAAGGAGTTGTGAATGTTGTCTTGTATTGCTCAGATTCCTTGACTTTGACCTGATTGTATCCAGAAAATCCATCCATCATAGACAACAACTCACACCCTATCACCTTATGCAATATAGCCTCCATATTGGGTAGAGGATAATTATCCTTAAGAGATGCCATGTTCATATTTCTAAAGTCCACACACAATCTGATATCACCATTCTTTTTTCTCATAGGAACTAGATTTGAAACCCACATTGAATGTCTAATTGGTTTGATAATTCCTCCATCCCTGAGCTTTGTCAATTCTTCCTACATCTTAGGCTCCAATGTTGGGTTTATAGGCCTTTGCTTCTGTCTAAAAGGCTTGGCGTCTGGCTTCAAAGGTATTTCATGCTAAAATAAATCCTCCCTATATGCTTTCAGATCTTCATAAGACCATGCAAAAACATGTTTATATTTTCTCAGCAACTCTCAAAATTCTTCTAATTGTTGGGCTTATTTTCTTTCCAATGTACACCTTTCTTGGTGTTATTTCAGTCCCCAAATTAATTTCTTCAACATCTTCTCTTTTGACTAGCGTTTGTTTCATGAGAGATCTATCACTTCCATCATATAGCCTCTCCAATGCCACTAGACCTTTGGGCATTTTATTTGTTTTGAGCTGCAATATTTCATTTCCGAACACTATTTGCTTCCCATCTACTTCTTCAACAAAAGAATTGAAGTCAATTTCTTGTGCTTCATATTGGTCTATACAGTGCAAAAATTTCAAAAGATCAGCATCATTATTGAAAACTTGTCAGCTAGAAATGTTATCAGGCACAACAGGCCTTGTCTTAAACTCAATCTGTGATACCCCAACCAGTGTGATATCATCTCTTTTCAGTGCTACATTTGCTAAAAAATTAGCCATTATGTTTTTTGACCTGTCAATCCACTCAATTGAAAATGCATCAAATAATTCAATTGTGTCCCATACAACATTCCTATATTGTTTTAATCTTTTGTGCTTTGCTGCATATTTTGATTTAATTTATGAAATGACCAAATTAGAATCACCCAAAACAGCAAGCAACTTGATTTTATGTTTCACAACCATGTTCAAGCCTGTCAATAAAGCTTCATATTCTACCACATTGTTTGTACATTCAAATGCTAATAGAAAAGAATATTTAAAAGTAATACCTCTAGGAGAAACAAATACAATCCCAGCTCCATTACCCTCTTGACTACAAGCTCCATCAAATTACATCTTTTATACACCATTGCAATTCTGTGCAACTTGTTTTTCAATTGGATCACTATTAATTAATTATGGTTGAGATGGTTCTATTTTAAAACTCCCCAGATCAACATCACAAAAACAATTAATTTGATCCTATGGTACACATTCAACAAGCTAGCTCATTTTTGGCTCCTTGTACAATTTGAATTCTTGGCCATTCACTAGTATTGTAGCATAAGATAGATCAAATTGGAAATTTCCACCAACAGCTATTGTCCACTGCCTGGACAAAAGCATCCCAAATTGAGGAGTATCAATAACTGTTATATCTATATTATAAGCCACCTGTAGATAAGTAGCCAATTTGACTTCAACATATTTCATAATACCAACCACAAAAATAGGTCTGTTATCCATTGCATAACACTTTCCTCCAGTGATATCAACCCACATGCCAAGTTGTTTCATGACTCCTCCAGGCATTATGTTTATAGCAGCACCAGAATCTATCATACAGCTCCTTAACAATTTGTTATTAATAAGCAACGTAGTAAAAAAGGGATCAACTTGGGGAGGAGTTGATAATATATCACTCAAGTAGACTTCATAATTATTTATTTTCTCCTGCCTATTGACTGCTTTAACAATTATTTTATTTTCAGTATTCACATGTTCTCCATTTGTTATCAACTGAACAACAGTATCCCTATATTCTTTAATTTTCATCATCTCAAGTAGTGGAACAAACATTTTACCTAAGACAATGCCTGAGTGAAATCAAAAGAGGAGCTCTCCACCTTCTTTAATTCTGGCGTTTCTCTTTTGTTTTCCTCTTTTTCTTTTTTACTGGACTGGTTAGGCATCTGTATTTCTTTATTTAATTCCTTCACTTCCTCTTCTTGGCTTGGTTTCTGTTCAATTTTATCATGCTGCTTGTTTCCTGGATTTTTTGCAATTCCCTATGTTGTCTTTTGATCTTTTATAAAAATTCCCCCAGGAACTCCATCTAGCTCATTTACTTTTTTGTTTCTCAACCAGTATTTACTTCGTGCTTCCTCAACTGCAGCAACAATGATTCTTTCTATTTCATCTTCAATAAGTCTCCTCACATTTCATTGAGCAAGTGCTGCAACAGGATGTGGCTCTATGCAATCTTCATCAAAATCATAAAAAATCTGTTGTTCAGCCATATGGACATTATACTTCTAATTGAAAACATCATATTCATAGCCTTCATCCTCTGAAGATGAGTTTCTTTCCTCAGCATGGTGAAAAACATTTGAAGTCAAATACACTGTGTGATCCTCTCCATTGTTTTCCATCAGCATTCCCTCCTCTTGCATCCTTTGAGCTACAACACAATAGTCTAGAGAATGTGGCTAATTGCAAACTTCACAAAAGTAATTATTACTCACCATGTAAGTTCCCTTCTTGCTCAATGGATCAGGGGTCTCGTTACTTCTTGGACTAGCTGCTATAGGTTTCCCATCTTTCCAGTCTGTATTGTAAGGCATATCATGCAGCCTTGGCCTTTCATTTCTATTCTCATTTTTGTATGTATTCTCTTGTCTATACTGATAATTATTGTTTTGCTGAGGAGGCCTCAGGTTGTCTCTTTTATTAGTTATACTAGTAGCCTTCCTGTTTTTTTCAATTGTCAATGCAATTCTCTGTGCTTTAGCCAAATCTCTTGGAAATCTATTTCTCAGTTCATACCCTGTTTTAGGATTAGAAATATTTAAATAAACACTCAATGCAACAGAATCTGGCAATCTTGATCCAGGCGGTACCTTAGTATGTAATTTATTGAATTTTTGGTTGAAATCATAAATTGAATCATTCTGATTTTTTTGAATTCTCATTAATTCATGAAGAGCTACATTTGGAGCATTTTGATTCCCATATTGCTCTAAAAATCTGTGTTGAAATACTTGGAGAGAATTAATTGAGAATGCTAGCAGGTTGTTGAACCAATCCCTAGCATCTTTAAGAAGTGACATCATGAACAACTTCATGTGTAAATCTTCATATGGCACATCTATGTCATGAATGAAAATATTAAAACTCCTTAAATTCTCTTCAACTATGATTGCATTACTCCCTGTGAATTTAGCCACCATATTCCTCCAACTACCATCCATAGGGTAAGGATACAACTGAATCATGTTTGTATGTTGGTGAGGGGGAGGAACAGGTGGATATTGATGTTGATGCATAGGATTATTAAACTGTGCATTATGCTGTGGAATGTAATGTTGACCTAGAGGTGGATGCATACCTGTATGCTTTGTGGGAATATGAGGTGGATGATTTGACTGCTTGTAATGATTCCCACTCTGATTGTGAGGAACATTTTGTTGATTGGAGGGTCCTGAACCATGATCACCCTACTTGTGAGGTGGGACATACTTTGGGCCACCAGCCATTTGATCATTAACTTGGGCTTTTTGTAATTTAGCCTCAAGTTCCTCTATCTTCCTCTTCTGTAACTCAAACTGTGCTTTTATTTCATCAAGAAGCTCATGATCAGCAAACACATTCTGGTTATCTTCAATTCTTTGTTCACGTTCCTATAGATGTCTAAGCACTCTTGCTTCAAGGTTGGCATCAAATTCAAGTTGATATTGAGGATTATAAAATGGATTTCTTTTCTCTTCAGGGGTACAAGGTTCTGCACTTGAATTATCTTTCCATGTGTCATACCTGTCATAAGTTTCATAATGCTGCCTTGCTGCTTTATCTTTGTTTGTCATGGAAATATCTTCAACTATCTTTTTACCTCTGTCATTCCTATCATCTTTATGTGTCCATTTGCTACTACCATTAGGAGCTCCAGTATGACCTCCCCTGTACTGAGATCTTCTTCCATTCATGGTGAAATGAAGCAAAAAATTATGTTAGTCGCCACTCGCTTTCCTGAAAGTGAGAAAATGTTTGATACTTCTTGTTCCCAGCAGAGTTTGTGCAAAAATTTTGACTCTATGATTAAGGCTTTGATTTTGATTGTTCCCCACTAGAGTCACCAATTTGTTAGCTCTCAAAAATGTAGGATAAATGCCTCAAGAGGCTGCCACTCTCTTGATACGTTTCAGGGTAACAAACAAGGTTAAAAGAATTCAACCTTCTACTCTTTAGGTGCTGCAAAACCTGGGTGGGTGTACCTTTCTGAATGATGCAGTCTTAACTTGTAATCAATCTTCTTACAACAACTTGTTCACAATGGCAGATGGGAGTGAACAAACGAAATCCAACTTGAAAATGGTAACAATACTCTGGTCTAAATTCTAAAATGCTCAATTTTAAAAGATATAAAGAGGATGAATGAATTCAAAATGTTAAAATGCAGAGACCAGTGCTTTATTGGGTATGCGGAGTCAAAAGAAACCAAGATCAGCAACACTCTTTGGAGAAGATGCAAATTATCTAGCATTCATTATGTTTACAACTTGTATAAACATGCAATATTGTAACTACTAAGCTCTACTTGAACAATCCAAATGAATCTCTCTGATTACTATGATCAATAAAAATAATTTAATATTTTCTTGAAAGAACCAATTGATTAATCACACAAATACAACAAATGTGTATTGATAAACTGAACATAAATCTTGTTATGTCAATTTAAAAAACCAGAAAGCATCAAATTTGGAGACAACTTAGCAGTATTTTCATTCAATTCAACAGACAATTGACACCCGAGAAATGCAACAACATCAACTGATATTCATAAATAGCTCCATGTTTAAAACATGCATCATAGCCTTTGATTTGGTAAACTTACTATTCTGTATCCATACAATTTTCCTACTGTATCGAATAACTGATAACTGGTGAATTTTTACAATTACAATATGCCTATTAATACACCAGCATGAGAAGAACACATCATGTTGAAAGCACATGTTGGCCAACAATCAAATTCGAGATCAAAATGTGTCGGCCTGCAACGATCTTCAAGTATTTTACTTGTCGGCCACAAGACTTGTATTTCTATTATTCATCAGTGTATAGTCAGCAAGACATAGTGTATGGTCCTGCCAAAGGCAATTCATTCATTTATCATCCCTGTGTGCACCTTTGTTTTATTCACATTCGCTGTAGCTCATTTGGGTTGGTGAGATGTCATAAAGATTTCATTTATGTTTTGTTGATATATACTTCACCTCCTATATGTTGCTATAGCAATCTATTGGTCATACCGAAGCCACATAGTATTCCTTTGTTACCATTTGTGCTTCGCTATAACACATAGATATCAGAGAAACCTCATAGAGATTGTTCTAAGTTTCACCAAAAGCCTCCCACATAACTTCATGTCATTGTGACCATCCAATTATCCTACCGACAAAGCCACCACTGCATTCCATTCGGCAAGACCCCAAGCTCCTCGCTAGGACCACACACCGAAACAAATAGGTCACATCGAGTAATACCTTTTGTTACATTCATCATCACCGAGACCACTAGATTTTCTCACCGAAAGGAATACACATCGGGCCATTGGCAAGACAAAACAATGTCGGGGGAACCTCATACAGATAGCACCTCATTATACCGAAAGTCTCACATCGTGTTATTTTCCAGTTCGTTAAGACAAAGCAGTTCTTATGCTAAAAACCATTCCCCACTCGCTTTCGCCCAGACAATACAATATTGGGGAGAGGTTATATAGAGTGCCCACATTATACCGAAAGCTCTGAACCATCCTTGAGTGTCGTTGTGACATTATGTTTCTCCTACCAATGAGTGCCCATCATGTATGTTGCCATAACATCCAACAATCGAGGAGACCTCACGTAGAGAGCTCTTTGCTTTACCGAAAGTCACCCCGGGATTGTTCGTGTTCGCCAAGACAACACCCCTCTTACACCGACAAAGGCACCCCCTGTACATTATCAGCGAGACCCACTTACATCACTAGGACTTACTCTGAAGCAAACATCTCTTGCCAACGAGCCCTTTGATATGCATAAAGTCGGCGAGACCAAAGGTCTCTCGCCGAGACCTCATCCTGATAGCTCAAACTCATACTGATGTGTTCCTTTAATCATTGGTCGGTGTGACAAAATGACATTGCCATGACATTGCATCAAAAAGAATAATTCACACTTATGAACTTCCATACACCTAGTCAGGGAGACATACTGAAATCGGTAAGACGCAACCCCAATAGCCAAAACATATGTTGATAGATACCTCCACAATTGTCAAAACAATACAAAAGTCCCGTCGACATATCTGCAGTAAACAAATGTTAACATAGAAGCAACATGGGTCGAGGAGACAAAGGGAGAGCTATGTCGATATAGAAAAAATGTGGAAAACACTTACATAAATGAATTCAATGGGGAAAAACAGGCAGAAAGCAAGTAAAAATACCACGAGATGAGGAAAATTCTTATAGAAGGACCCATATGGAGACTCAGGAGGTATGAATGGTATGCAAAAATGATCAAAATTTAACAGTTCCAACACCATCTACCCTCTACCCTCTATCTCTCTCCCACTCCCTCCCTCTCTCTCTCATTGAATCCCTCTATCTCTCTCCCCTCTACCCATAACCCTAAACCCTAAACCCTTAACCCTTAAACCCCAAACCCTTAAACCCTCTACTC
>VDFB02271358.1:466249600-466260376 GCA_007258455.2 Sequoia sempervirens
AAGATGGAAAAGGGAGTTGATCATGTTGTGATCTGTGTCTTTTGGTTGGTAGCAGTATAACCTTGGAGCATGAGGTGGATTTTCTTACTTTGTGGCTGTGCAGCGGTAAAGCTTTCATATTGGTGTTTGTGTGATAGGCTCTTGGGTGATATGGAGAAGCCTATGTTGTTTCTTAGTTGTAGAAGAGAGTGCTTATGCTAGGTGGTGTATCCTGGTGTTGGAAGGCATGGTTTTCTATCAACCTCGAATACTTAAAGGCTATGAAGTTAATCATTAGATGATTTGCAAGCTTCTGAAATAGCCTTTCTTTCTTCTTAGATGCATGTACATGTTGGTGGTTCAGTTTTTGCCTGAAAGGGGCCTAGATTCTCCTGAACTGTTGTTTTCCTTGTAAGGATGTTTTGTACTTGCATGGCTTTGTGGTTTTGTAGGTTTTACACAGTGAAGCAAAACTTGTGGTTATTGTGGAATTGTTGTTAAGCTATTTTCTAGACATTGGCTTTTTGGGGTGTTACTGGATGAGATAGTTGCAGTTCTACATGCATGCCTGGTGCATGGTTTGAGGAGGTGTGATTTCTTCTCTGCATGGGAGTGTTGGTAAGTGTTTTGTCACTCAACATTCTTGTGGTGGTGCTTGTGGGTTCCTTGATTATGGTGCTCATTGTGGACATGATTGGAAAATCAAATTTGGCGTGATTTGGTGTTTGAGTCATGTTGTCTATGTCGATATTCTCTTTGATATATCAGTGTTGTAGTTTTCAATGCGATAACGAGTTTGCATGTTCGATGTTTGTGATCTACGAGTTATGTTGTTGGTGGATTAGCTACCCATTGGCTGTAGTGAGATAACTTGGATGTGGACTATCTTTATCCATGAGATTGATTCATTGGTGGTGCAAACTTGTTAGCTAGCCTTGTTTGTGGTCACTTGTGCATTGGTATGATTGCTTTGAGATGAGAGGATGGATATTATTAAGTACCTGAATATTTGGCTATGGGAAACTGAAGCAGTTGGTCATGATGCTTGGAGAGCTTGGATGTCACGTTCAAGTGGGAGCTTTAGCAGTGACTGTGGGTTCATCACGTGGTGGTGAATGGTCTTCTTTAGTGTTGTAGATGTTTCATGGGGGAGCCCTTAGATCCTGTTGCTGCAGAAGGGTTCTTTCACATTTGCATGGACATTATTTGAAGATGTGCAACATCTTGGATCCATGGAGGACACTTGGAGTCTTTGGCTAAGGTGTTGGTGGTGCTTGACAGGTGATGTTGGTTTTGAGTCTATTTGTTGTATGTCATGGTATACTCTTGTTTGCACACTGGAGTTTTGGCATTGTGCATTGTACTTGATACAATGGAGAAGTCACTTGAAGCATGGTATCTCCTATGGGGATGTGTAGATCATGGTGTCATGATAAGTTCCTGATTCAGATGATTGGAGCTTTGACAATGGTTTGGTAATTCTTTGTGTATTGGTTACTTTGATTATTTGCTTGATACTTCATGATAGTGCAGTAATGCAAATAGAGTCTAGCATGAGATGATCGGTTGCTAGTACTCATCGATACATAAAAGAATAAGGTGAGGTTGTTTTTCTCTTATGAGAGAAGTTTTGTTGATGGTATTCTTGATGAAGTTTTCAGTAGAAAGTCTGAGAAGACTACACCTTGGTTGAACGTGAGTTCAATAAGAGACCTATGAGGATATTGCTCTTGGATTAGTCATGATGGCTTGTATATCTTGAAGGAGTATTCTCATTCCCACTCATGGTCTACTCAATAGTTAATTAGAAAGGTATTTGTCCCATTATATTTTTCAGATGTGTTTTATGTTCACTTTCATGATATGGATCTTGAATTGTTGTCTAATGGTTCTGGATGATTCATAGTGGAAGTTGTACAATTTCTTTTTATCTCTTTGTTACTGATAAGAATTGGTAGGAGATGGTGTGTGGGCTGATTTCCTGTGATGGGGAATGAAGTAGCTTGATCTTCTTTAAGAAGCTTACATCCATGTTTTAAATTTGGTTTGATCTTGGTGATTGAATGGATGGATGTTCTTAAGGGTTTTCTTTTGGGATGTGAAGAATATCATTCTTGACACAGTTGGTTGTTAGAAGTGTATGTAGAAGGATGTTCTGCAAGAAGATGATGTGCAAAGTTTCTCTCTGTGGCTGTGAAGGTTTGTGGTGAGAGAAATGTTTCTTGTAGTAGTTTGTTGCAGGTTGTGCATATCATTGTGGATTTTTCCTTGTTATTACATGGTTACATTTCTATGTGTTGTTATTGGTAGACTTACGATGCCTTTGATCTTTCAAATTGGATTACTCAGGTAGTGTGAGTTCTTGTATGTGTCTTGTCTTCTTCGACTGGTTGGCACTAGGAGCTTGTATTTGCTGTTAAATGAGTTGGTTTTGG
Organism: Sequoia sempervirens; assembly: GCA_007258455.2. Classification (NCBI taxonomy): domain Eukaryota; kingdom Viridiplantae; phylum Streptophyta; class Pinopsida; order Cupressales; family Cupressaceae; genus Sequoia; species Sequoia sempervirens. The sequence goes on from VDFB02271358.1 coordinate 466,252,015, forward strand.
TTTGGCATAAGTTTAATAATGTTGATACCTATGAGGTATGTGTGATTGGATGGTATAGCACGAGATGTGGGTGCTATTTTCAGTCACATGGGTTATCATCTGGATGGAAGTAGTTAGTCTGATTATTGTTCTAACTAATGTTTAGTATCTTGTTTCTAGATAATGACTTCACTGTTGTGTTTTGTTTGAAGCTTTGAAGTTGATATTGCTTTTGTATAGCATTTGAACACAATGAAGTGGTAACAGTATCTTGTTGAAGATGTCACTGGGATCTTTTGCTTGTGTTCATTGGAATGGTGCTTATTCACCTTGGCAATGTATCTTTCTTCCACACATGGAAGATGACAAGATTGTTGCTTGAATGGTGGACATCTTGGATGTTGGAGTAGAATTATTGATAGAGCATGAGAGCATGTTTGAGGTCTATGTGGTTTCCTGGAAGGCTATGATTGGTTGCTTTGATAGAGAGTTGCAATTGGATGCCTGGTCTTTGTTACAGATTGTCTAATGGACTGTTATCTATGGAGACTTGTTGGTCAGGTGTCTTGAGTATTGTGGGGTCTGAACTAGTGGAGCTAGTGTGATCCTACTTTTTGGTTGCTTTGGAGGTGCTTGTGTGATCTTCATCAAGTGGGAGATTGTTGGATTTTTTGCCTCAATCTCACAGGCTAAAATCTCTAAGAAAGCATGGTCATTGTGACATTCTTATTGTCTGGCCAACTAGCAATTTAGTAATCTTGTGTTTTGCTCATGTCGTCGAGACTTTGCTTCTATCTTTCTGAATGAATTATCATTGTGACAAGAAGCATTCCTTGTGACCTTTTGTTGAATGGAGACCTCTGGCCGATAGTATGTTCTTATCGGGCTTCAGAGAGACTCACAGTGACTGGTGTCTTCGGGGTGACTTGATCATTTGGTATGAAGTACCAGCAACCGAAGAGAGTCTTACTGATAGCATATGGCCTTGATAGTGACAATAAAGGGTTTTGGTATGAAGTCCCAATGACATGGAGAAGTATTGCTGATAAGCTTTCACTTGGAGTCTTTAGGGTAACACAGAGGCATCACTATGAATTCTTGGTGACGAACGTTTGTCTCACCGACTGTATGGGATGTGTTCGGCATGACTCCTGGCGAAAGGTGGGCTCGAGGTAACCTGGAGACTTCGGCGTGAAGTCTTGGCAATGGGTGTTGGTCTCGCCAATGGCTGTGTGACTTCGGTGTAACATAAGTGGCTCGGTGTAACCTCTTGGCGACAACGGTATGTTTGGCTGACAAAGCAACATGTGATCGGGTGTTTTCGATGAGACTCCTAGTGAATGGAGTCATGAAAGAAACACAAGGGCTTCGGTATGAAGTCTTAGCAAATATGGAATGTCTCACCAACAGTAGCTCCTTGGTGTAACTTGAAGGCATTGATATGATGTCTTGACGAAGAGTGATTATCTCACCAATGAGGCAGTCTATTGTCGGTATGACTCTTGCCGACTAATTGTTTGGTGCTCAGTATGACTTGAGAGGCTCAATGTGAACTCCTGGCGAACTCAATTGTCTTTCCGATGGGAATCCTATTGTCGATATGACTCTTGGCGAAAGCGGTATGTCTTGCCGACTGTTGGACATTTCAAAGTGACCTTTGAACATTGGTATGATGTCTCATTGAATAGCGATTGTCTCACCAATGAGAATGCTCAGATTGATGTGACTTGAAGACTTTGGTGTAATGTTTAGGTGAAGAGTGATAGTCTTTTTGACTGATGAACTCTTCAGAATAACTTGTGATCTTCGGTGTGAGGTCTTGGTGACATGGCGAAGTCTTAGCGATAGCTCTTTGGACTTGATGTAACCTCTTTCCGATAGTGATGACTCTTGGTGATATCGAATGCTGGCTATGTTGGCATCGGGGAGACATGGTTAGTGTCTCACTGACATGGTCCAACATAGGTTGAATGTCGTTGACCATTTTGATGACTGTCCTATGTGGTGTCAGCTGGACATATTATCTTTTATGCAAGTAAGTGGAAACATCTACGATGCTGAGCTGGATGATTCAATAGTTATGATCCGACAGTTGGAAACAAATCAATTCACAGAGCCTATTGAGAATGAATGTATACACATATGCATTAGACATTCTGAAGGTGGTGAAGAGAAACAATAGAGAGAAACCCAAGTGGCTAGCTGAAAGGCTGAAGGCCATGAGGCCGAATGAGAAGAAGAGAGAAGCAGGGTTCTGCTTGAAACTCTCCTAATCATGAATGCCATGGTTGATCTCTCATGTTGATCTATATTGTATACTATGTGAGGGTATTGCAATAGTATGAAGATTGTTCGGTTTGACAGGTTAATCAAGAAATGTTTAGAGGGAGAGTTTGCTACTAGGTTGTATCTAGAATGAACAAGATGTAATCTCTGAGAAGGCTATGAGCCTGAATTGTATTATAACCTTCAGTTGTTGAATAATACAATGGCTCGATCTTTGGAGTGTGGGTTCTTTTACCTGAAAGGGTTTTCCCCACATAAAATCTTTGTGTTATGTTTTCTGTAGAATCTATCATTGCTTGCTGTTGAATTTACATGTGTTTTTCTCAGAAGGATTAATGTGGGAAATAATTGTGTATGTTTCCACTTTAGGACATAGTAGTACGTGTCTTTGAGGAAACCTAATCGAAATGAAAGTTACCAAAGGCACTACTATTTGGAGTTATTATGAAATTCCCTCCATTGATTTCCTTACAAGGTGGGTTAAGGGTTTAGGTTTATGGGTAGAGGGGAGAGAGATAGAGGGATCCAGTGAGAGAGAGGGAGGGATTGGGAGAGAGATAGAGAGTAGAGGGTTAAGGGTAGAGGGTAGAGGGTTTAAGGGTTAAGGGTTAAGGGTTTAGGGTTTAGGGTTTAGGGTTAAGGGGAGAGAGATAGAGGGAGTTAGTGAGAGAGAGACCTAAGGGAGGCAAAGGGGGTAGGATATTGAAGATAATTGAGAGATAGAGGGAGGGAGTGAGAGAGAGATAGAGGGAGAGAGGTTTTAGCTCTCAAAAACACAGGAGAAATGCCTCAAGAGGTTGCCAACCTCTTGGTACGTTTTAGGGTAACAGACAAGGCCAAAATGGTTTAGACCTTCTCTTTAGGTACTGCTAGACTGAGGTGAGTATACCTATATGAATGAGGTAGACTTGGTTTGTGTTTATTTCCTAAAATAATTCATCCACAATGGAAAATGGGAGTGGATAAATGAATTTTATTTTGGTATAGATTGTATAGCAATATCAAGGCTAAAACTTAATATGTTCAATTTAATAGATGTAAAAATGAGTGAAACCTAAATGGTGAAAATGTATAAAATAGTGCCTTATTGGGTATGCAGAGTCAAATAAGAAATCTAAAATGAGTAACTTCTTTCTAGCAGATACTCTAATTGTTTGGAAAATGAATTTGAGTTTATAACTCGTATAAACATGCAAGAATATGATTACCAAGTTCTTCTTAATGATCCAAATGAGATTCCCTAATTACTATGATCAACTAAAAGGATTTAATCTTTTCTTGAAAGAACCAATTAATCAACCATACAAATACAACAATTGTGCACCGATAAATTGAATATAATCTTGTTATATCAATTTAAATAACTAGAAAACATCAACCTTGGAGACAACTTCAGTAATACTTTTAATTAACACAACAAACAACTGATACCAAAATATGCCACCACATTAAATGATTTTCATTGATATCTCCATAGTTTCAAACATGCATCACAGTCTCATAATTGCAAAACATTGTAATCTATTGTATCTTTATCCTATTCAATATGCGCTATTTGCTACCAAAAATGGATATTTATACATCAAATGCTTGAAAGGACACATCCTCTAAGAAATTTCTTATGTTAAAACAAATAATAATTAAAAAGAAGTAATTAGGCTTTGTTAAGCCACAAATGAATCTTTGACAAGTGGTCCAAGTAGTCTCGGTGCTCATGTGTATCTGCATCTCCCAATGCATTCTAGATTGCGATCTCCATTTTCACCATCTTTTCATTCTATTTGCATGGTTCATCTAGTGTTGCATCTCTCGTGGTAGCTGTCTTCAAAATTTATTGCAATATTGATCCACTTGCACCTTTCCACCTAGTCATTTCTTTTAATTTTCCTCTGTCATCAAAGAATGTAGTCAATCCCTTTTTGGTGGCATCAATTAATCCCTGCACATCCCCTCGCAATTCTTCAAAGAAGTTTTTGTGCTTGTTCACAAGATGATTTTCAGCCTCAATTTCTACATTATTGGAAACATCCCTCTATTTTATTTCTTGAAGCTTCTCTAGAATCCTACCATCCATTCTTTCATGTTTTTGGAATTCAACAAAGTTATGTGAGTGTGTTCCCTAGAGCTTTTTCAACCAAGTTGTTAGACTAGATTGTATTTTCTTAATTACTACTACAAGTGCATCATATTTCCCTTTAGAATATGCACTTGATCCTTACCAATGATCTTTTCCTTATGAACATTCACCATGAGTGAGCAGCTTGGTTGACTTCATTGTAACTCCTAACAAATCTTTCAAGTGGTCATTTTCTCTCAACATCTTCTCATTACTCAATTTGTACATTTCTCTTTCCTTGATTAACATCTATATTTGAGCTTTGTTCAGTTTTGCTACATTGATTCCAATCTCTACAGTTGCCACAGGATTAGCCTCCCCAACCTTTAGATTCATAATATGCCCGAATGATTTCACAGTATCAATGACAACTGATTTCCTGTGAGGTGGATACAAGGCCCAAATCATCAATGACCCTTCATCTAGATTGTAATTTGACCCTACATATACTTCTATCACCTTATTCGAGCTGAGCTTGTGAGTAGCATTATTGTCCTTCAGAAAACTATCAAAGACTAATGCCGAATTGAGATCCAACCATGGAAAGATCATAACACCAAAATTTTCTAGCATTCTCCTTCCCTTCTCAGGGGTGATACCTGCCACCTCTCTGTCCACACTCATCTTTAGGTCCTTCAATAGTTGTTCCTCATTACTTGGTGTAACATTATCAACCATTTCTCTTATCTCTTTACCTTTTTGTTTATACAAGAATGCTTTAAATTTTGGAGAATTTATAAATTCATTATCTAATACAAATGACTTATACTCCATGTTCCTTGCATCTATATCTATACTCTCTTCCACATTTAATTCCCTGGTAGGGCGGGTGTAGTCCTGAGTTCTCAATATTGACATCTTATTGGATTGACCCTATGGCACATTACCCTCAAATGCCTCTTCCCCAGAAGATAACAACTTTGTATCTTGTAACCATTGATTATATTTTTCTACCACCATTTTTGCTTCTTCAGCTTCCAGGTTCCTGATCATATCATCAAATTGATAGGGTACATGTTGATATCCTCCAAAGTTTATTTTTTGTCTAGTAGAATTGATATACCCTTCTGGATCAAAATTCTTTCTAGGTGGTCCTATTTTCATGTTGTATTGCAATAGCTTATCAAGAATCAAATTTTACCCTTCCTTCGCCAATACAGTAAAATCACCGAAGCACAACGTACTGGGCATGAAAGCATATTTTCCAAAGGAGCTCAAATTCATAACACTAGAAAATTCCATCTGCCCAATAATTTCCAAGTATGCAATCCTATCCAAGAATGTTTTAGGAAAAATGAATGGGGCATCTTCAAATCCATAAACCCTAATCATGGTAGCATCATCCAAACAATACCAATCCCCCCAATTGTGATTAATTGGCCCATTGAAGTCCTTAGGCCTGAGAAACCTCTTTATCTCATCAAATAGAGAATAAGCACACGGATGATTATAGAATTTCTACAATGGTTTTACAAAATACTCCTCAAAGTGTATGAAACAAGAATTAGCAAACCTGCTATCCCAAACAGTAGTCCATAATTGAATAGGTAATGACATACCTTCCTTATCAAATTGGGAAATTCTCATCTCCTGAGGCCACAACCCTAACTCTTGTCCAAAATGCAACACTATGTGCATCAACAATGAATAATGCCTAAGATGTAAGATAGAGGCTCCACTTTTCACTGCCATTAACCCAAAATCAAGCCCCTTAAAAATGTATGATGCATAATCAAAGGTCTAGAGTTATGATACTAAATATCTGTTGAAATTATCATAGGCACGATTAACATATATTCTGGGACTTCCATTCCCAATACTTGGCCTATCGAGAAATAAGTATACTTCATATAGGGTTCAAAAAGATCAACATGGAAGGGGGGTCCATCACTATCCTCTAGTGGAGCTAGTTTGTTGCCCTGTCTAATTTTATGCAATGGCAACCTCCAACCTTTACAAACTATGTCCATCCTCTCAATTTCCCTTTCTAATTCTTGACATATGATTTTCTCATTGCAAACCCCTTCCAATTTGAAAACCTCGCCTATTGCATCTTCTGATATATGTATCAATGGTTTCCTAGATGGGTCATAGATGGCTTTGAGTTTTGAATTATAATGAGTGGCTAACAATATCACCAATTCAATATTGACAAATACATTAGGGCAGACTAGCTTTCCCAAATTAAGCTTCCATGGATTACATACTGGTTCAAAATGATTTCTTTGATAGTAATGAAAACTAAAAAGTTCATAGCCTCTTATTGGTGTCCAAATATCTCCTATAAGCTTACATTTTTCATCTAGTTTATCCACTTCTGCCCTAAGTTGTGTAGATCACTTGGCTTTAGGTCTAGAGCCAAGTAATTGGTCGATAAAATCTTAGATTAGCTTCCGCTCAGTGCCTCTAGCTCAATTTCGGTTTTCTATTTTTTCCCTCTAGACTGACTACTTTCCCCATGTTTTCTCCCCTTCAATTTTCCTGAACTAATGGCTTCCATTCTTAAAAAATTGCAGAAGTCAAAACAACAGAAGTCAAGGTGCAAAGAGCTTACTGTATTTCGCTTGAAACTTTTGAGTCCAAAAATTCCTTGGTTCTTCATTCATCCTTTTGCTTTCTCTGCTATCAATTCCAACATAGTTTTTTCAATTGAATTTTCCTTAATTCATGAAGTTACTTATGCTTCATGGCACGATTAATGTTTTAGCTGAAACACAAGTGTGGTAGGTTTTTCAAAACTCTCACTGTCACATTATGTAATATTGTTGGTGAGACATTTTCAAATCTTGGGTGATCCTTCTATTAGGGCTTCTACCAATGTTCATTAAAACATTTTCTAAGACACCTTGTAGTTTCCCTGACACTTTGATTCTCCCCAAGAGTTATTTTGATTCACTTGTATCTTTGCTATCGATCATATATTGCTAAGATGTCTTGTAGTTTCACCGATGTTATGAGTCTCCCTGAGAGTTATCCCTTCAATCTCAAGTATATCACTATAACTCCCACTGATGCAAACATGTCATTGTGACTTTGTAAGTCGGGCAGATGCTCCTCCACTTAATTTGTATCTCGCTGAGATATTTCCTTTGGTCTATTTTCTAATCGCCAAGACAATTATTTTCTTGCTAATGGAACAACACTTTGCATGACTTTCATATCTCTCTCTGATGATCAAAATGTGTCACCAAATCTTTACAAGTGCAATCCTGTCGGTGTGACATAGGGGGTCCAAAGGACTCTATGAACTCATATCGACAAAATCCTCCTTTAGTTTATTGGCAAGATCGAATGGATGCTACGAGACTTCACTCTGATGGCCCAAGTCTGGATGATATAGTTCTTTGTGCTTTAGTCAGTAAGACACATATGTGCTTGATATGACTCAACCCAATGACTGTTGTCTTGCTGATAGGATCCTTTTGTCATTGAGACTATGAACTGCATCATGCCAATATGAATTCCTAGATAAAATTATATTGGTAAGACATTCACGACCTCTTTCCGATGCACTAAAAAATATGTGTTAGTATAAAATAACTTATGGGTCAGGAATACCTATATCATCTCATGCTGATATGAATTTATATATTCAAATGCTTAGGGTTAAGTTAATTTTATGGGACCAAATTGTAAATACTAACTAGAACATGGACAAAAAAGAAAAATACATCAATTTTATATTCATGATATGGGCATCTTTGGAAAACTTTCATGAGTACAAACAACTATAAAATTTTCAATTTTACAGTTAACAAGAGGGTTAAGGGTAGAGGGTAGATGGTTTAAGGGTTTAGGGTTAGGGGTGGAGGGGAGAGAGATAGGGGGGGTGAGCGAGTGAGAGAAATACCTAAGAGAGGGAGAAGGGGTAGGAGGGAGAGACTTGGGATAGATTGAGTGAGTGAGTGAGTGAGTGAGAGAGAGAGAGGGAGTGGAACTAGGAGGGAGAGACTTGAGAGAGATAGATAAAGGAAGGGAGGG
>VDFB02271358.1:466260476-466336771 GCA_007258455.2 Sequoia sempervirens
CTTCTCAATTATAGGTAAATCATGAACATCATCAAAGTCATCTCGATCATTATGATCAGCTCTACCACTAAATGTGTCATGGATCAATGTATCTATACCATCATCTTCAACTATGTTTTCTAGTGCATGATCATCTTCTTCTATAGGATCATTAACTTCATCTTTGATATTCACAGCTCCATGTTCATCCACTTGAAAAACCACATTCTTTGGCCCGTGATAATCCATATCATGTTCCCTAGGGTGCCCCACCTTTATAATAATGATAGACACAAATAAACCATGATCATAATCAAGTGATTATATATATATATATAATGTTAAAATGATATAAACATTTACAAATTCAATCAATATAAACACATATAATGAACAATTTACCAATGGATGATAATCATGCCCCCCTTCAATGTGATCATGCTGCCTACAATTTTTCTTAGCTATTGTGATTAAAATTCGTCTCGTCTTTAAGCCCTTGCAATTATTTCAAGGACAATAACATTTCCGATCACCCTTTATTTTCAACCTATCCCACAATCTATCAAGTGTATCTTCATTTTGTTTTGGACTAATATTATCTAACATGATTTTTCTTTACCAAGCTTGACTATTTAGATCTTAAAAAAATATCAAACTCACACTCCAATAATTTTTATTCATAGATAGGTAACAAAATATAATAATTCTGATATTTTACACCAAAAAAATTTGGCATGCAACCACCCCTGCAAAAGAGAAGATAGTCTGAAGTTAATAACCCCAAAAACACTTTAAAATGCTAATTCCAAAACTTACTAAATTATGATTTTACTATGATTTCCAACTGTTAGACTCTTAAAATCAAAATATTGAACTTGATCACAAACTTCCTACAATGATGGAGCTAGCAAGCTAGTAAAAGCAAGTGACCCATTCCTAAGGAGCAACAAGTCAAAATCATCATTGCTAATGTTAATACGGATTTATCCTTTTAGTTAAAGATGCAATGTGTCACTTCTTATGACAAGCTTATACCTAGGGACCTCAACATTGAGAGAGCCCTAATCACACAAGGAAGCACACACTAGTAGAATTTGGAAAATAAATGACTAGGTGACTAAAAATTTTAGTCACAACAACTAAAAATGACTAAATTTTACTCATTTTTTACAACTCAACTATAAATGAGTAAATAAATTACTAGTTTGGTCGTTGATTAAAAATTATTTAGTCACACAAATAAAAATAACTAAATAGTTAGTCGTTTATTTAGTCACAATCCATTTGAATAAATCATTTAAGGAATCAAGAATATATCCCACCAAAATACTCTAAAACTTCAATAAGCATACCCTAAAACTTTTGTAAAAATCTTATTTTCAGGCGTAGCCCACCAGAATGGAGTTTTCATTTTAATAAACATACTTTAAAACCTTCGTCAAAACATTATTTTTATAGACCGCCAAAATGGAGAAGTGTTTCGGTAAAAAATGACGAGAACGACAAGGAGATGTGCATGAAAGGAGGCATAGGATTCATTGTTGCTTATCTCATTCTTACTCTGCTCAACAAATCTTACTTTGTTCCGCTACTATTTGTAATCTAGGTATTTACCGACATATATTTGCATAATCTCAAATTCCTTCAGAGGCTTTTCAAGTATCAATGTATCCTATATAGGGTTTAGAATGATTTGTTTTAATTAAAAAAATAAATAAATGATGTATTTCCCTATAATTAGATAATGTGGAGATCTCCTAAATTTTCCCGTGCACTATCCTCTTTGGCACTATATTCATTACTCCAGCTACTAGGTTTTTGCATGTGACATCTTTAATATCTTCATGACCATGACTTTTAAATAGATTTCAGTCTTTGCTTTAATCCTTTTCATGGTAACCCTTGAGTTCCATAATCCACCTTCAATCTCTTCTAAGAACGTTGTCTTAAGCTAGACTACATAGTATGCATATAAAGAAAGTCCTTCATACCTACCATTGTTCCAAACCACCACTCACTGCCTTGCTTAAAATGTTGTCTCCATAAACACAATAGCATGTTTTAAAATCATGGTTGCCATTGATTGACCATTAAGGTCACCACTTTCATCTAGATACAATGAGATTTTTGTCTTCAAACTAAAGGCATTATGCAAGATAACATTGTGAATTGTTTATTGTGTATGATTTGATTTTCTTTCAAATTTACTACTTTGCTAACTTCCTTTAAGACTGGGTATTGCGCCCTCAGCTGTAATCTCAAACAACTCACTTGCTATCACTTGAAAATTCCTTTCATGAGCATCCTTCTATAAAATCAAACTATGCCCTATAGACTGCCTACTTACTATAGGGGACTCATTGTTTCATGGTATTGTAGATCTTAAGATCCTTTAATCTTATTGACACTACTTCATAGTCCACAAGGTATTATTCACTATTCTCCCATCTTTGACGAGTCTCAAAACGCTAGTCAAACATGCAATCCACTACCTCCATTATAAATTAATGGCTAAGAAGAAACATTGAACCTATGATTACCACTGTTACTTCATTTGGACAGTCATTCCCTAATTGCATTTTCCTTGTCTAACACTACCAAAAGCATTTGAAAAACCCTTAAGGTCAGCAAGGGGGTAAGGAAACTCACTGTTAAAATCTCCACTTTACTATGTAAAGTTTGAGCTTTATTATCTTGTCACGGCTCAGCCTCTTTTTGACTATCACATCTCAAGTGATTTTCATTCTTCTTATCATAGATTGCATTTAAAAATGTCACTAAGCTACATAGTGTGCTTGTTATTGGCTACAATATTTAGATTGCAAGTTTTTTTTATTAGCTACAATGTCTCAATCTTTCTGGTATTGCAACCTCACTAATCTACTAGAATTATTGTTTATGTTTCTACGGAGGCCTAGGGTTTGTACCCTAATCATGCTCTTACCAATACTTTTTTTGGTATTAAAAAACAACCTTAAACCTTGGGTCAGAAAATTAGTTGTCTTGACAAAGTTGTGGTATGATCTTGGATTGTATCCTAAAGTGTGTGGGCAGCTTGTGTTTGATCATTAAGGTATGTAAATCTAATCGGGGAAATGTATCCTATATAGCATGGGTCTTGCTTTAATACTTTCCATAATGGTTATTAGCATATCACATTATTATAGTTTGTGGTAACCCAAGATTGCATTCAAGTATGTAACAAACTTGGTTTGTAGTTTAAGCTCTACACTTTTAAGTAACATTCATAAGGTTTAGAAAATCTTGATCATTCTCTAGAATAGCCCATTAAACATGGGTCATGCTTGAATGCACTACATAATTGATATAACACAACCACTCTGCCTATCAACCAAAGTTACAGGCTCTTTATTGCAGCAAGAGGTAATCACTCTTGGATCATGCTATAATTACATTGTAACCTGTTAAACTTGAGACAACCTAAATGCACCCAATGATGATTGACGCCTACATTATACAACCTAAATTAACTACATTATATGAGTGCCTCCATTTCTATCACAACATAGCCACATTAAACTTGGGTCACACATGAATGCATCTTGTATTTGTTATAGGACAAGTGCCACATGACCAATAGAGTTATGGATCACATAATTCAGTCACAAGAATTTGTTCCTTGGTTGTGATCTTATGGTGATTCCACACAAAATTTGGACATGAAATTCTCAAAACCCTAAACCTCTAAAAATAAAATCTGATGAGATGTTGCTTTAAAATATTATTTTCAAACTTGGAACTACAAATTTGACTTCATAGCTAAATTATGTAAAAGACAATGACTACCCTCAACTGGCGATATCTTCTTGATTTTTTCTTATTTTTCCCAAGAAAATCATCCTTAGTTCTCCACAAATTGTCTCAAGTAGAGCAAAACACTGTTGCAATAAATTAGTGAACTCACTTTTCTTTATGTCGGCCACAATTTGATTTTTTTTCTTATTTTTCATATTTGTCAAAATTTCGACGAACATCAAGGATAAACTTTTAAAAATTTGAAAATTACACATCAAATTTTACAAGCACCCGACGATACATCAAATTATATATATTTCATCAAAAAAATTCATCGAACTTTGCAATCAAATGAGTTAGTGAATCTTAAAAATAATACTAAAGGCCTGGTGTCTCTCTCTAATTTTATTGCATCTTTTGAAGCAAGAAGCAATATTTATAGCCAACAATCTACCACTTGGTGAGCTTGTAACAAAAAATATTTATTATCCTTTGGAAATTAAAATAAAAAATATTTACGCCATGGCATGTAGACACTTCCCAACTAGATACATCCATTGCAAATGATGGCAGTGGTCCAGGAATATCCTGAGTAGACAAGTGTCGCTTCCCAATGGAGGTAGTTATGACATGTGGCAACATATCACAACTTGGAATTCACTCCACTCTTTTCTTTCGATGAAGTCCTAGAAAGGAGATAGGTGGCAGCATGGTGTAGCTTGTGGTTCATTCTCCCTTCCCTTTGTTGAAAGCTTTCATCGAGAAGACACATAGCAACAATGTTTATAATTGGCACCATCTTTGGAGTTTGCCAAAAGTTTACGCAAATGAAAGTTACATGGCACATGGGTGGGGCCCAACAAAGAATTGAAGGGAAGCATTTAAAAATAGTCCACGGTGAAGACATGTGGGAGCATAGTTGGAGCCGATTTAAGAGTGAAGGAATCCTTTGCTACAAGGAGCACTAGGAGGACATGTGGAAGCAACTAACACAGTATAGAAAAAATAATCCTAATGAAAGGCTAAGGGCAACATGTTGAATAAATGAGGCGAGGGGCCAGAACCTAGAGAAACACAAAAGACACCCAAAGGGAGCTTGAAGAATTTTACATTCACAAGAAGATTAAAAAATTGTGACCATCCTATAAAACTATATAATTTAATGTAACCTTTGATTACCACCACCTATTTACTATTCCACCTTAGTATTTTAGATCTCCTAAGTAAATTTGTAATTACTTCGTAACTTTGAAACTCTAACAGTCTTAGAGATGTATTAAAAATTCCCTAAATTCCTTTCCATTGAACTACATTACCCTTAGTTCATTCTATATTCTAAAATTCTAAAAGAGATAATTATTTTGGTGATTTTTTGTAATCTTCATGATGTCACCATCAAATGTTGAACAACCTAAGGACATGAAGTACAAATTCAATTGATTTTCCCTTGCTTCAAAGACCACTTCAACACTCTTTGAGATTGGTGATATAGATTTAGGTGATGTAGAAGTCAAATATTTCATCCAAAGGGTTAGTAAGGATGATAGGTCACATTGGGATACTTGCACTACACACAATGGTAATGTATAAGTTGCATCATTCCCAATTTTAATACAATCTCTTGAGCTAGTCTTAATATGTGCCCACCATGATGAACCTACCTAGATGAATATCTATGGACTATAAAATGAACTAATTTTTGATCTCTCATCTAAATCATTTAAAGATACTTTTGGTCTTCCCCCTTACAATAAGTATGCTCTAGTTACAATCAATTTTATAAATGAATAATATGACAAGCATACAACTACTTGCATTCAATGCTTGAATTATAATTGGTTGAGAGAAGATAAATAGTGACAGTGATACTGAATATCCTTCAAAAAATGAATTCATTGAAGATGTAAGTGATTTGATCACCCTATTGAACAAGTTAGTAATAAATCCAATTCCAAGTAATTTCATTTGTGGATGTGCTATTTCATGCTTACCATTATTGAGAGCAAGAATAAAATTGGGTAGGGAAATTTAATCAATGATCATCTACATGATCAAATTTTCTAATTTGGAGAGAGACAAAGTTTCCTTATGACTTCATATCTCATATATCTATTATCAAGGAGATCAATCTTCCCTAGACTGAACAAATTAGGATTCATGGACCCTACAAAAAGAGGGTGTATGCAAACACTATTCTTATTCAATGTTGAAAGAGAGTAAAAAATATACAATAGAGTGAATGGTGTGTTTTTCTTCTATTTGATTAGGTTCACGAGAAATGAATTTAACCAAAAAGTTTAATTGGAAGCTATTGCTACAATTACTAATTAGGAAAATTAGTTTTATCCAATTTTATATAAATTCATTTATACTAGTGGATGATTTACCAATATTCATGTATATATTACTATGGTATCCTAACAATAGGATCATTCTATCAAGGTTGTGTTGGAAATTGTGTGATGCATAAGTTTATCTTAGGTAAACACAAAATATATTTTATTTCTCTATCTCCATTGGTGCTTATTATTATGCTTCTTATCTTCATGAAAAAAATTATTGAAAAGGAGATAGAAAAGTTAACTTGTATCTATATGAGAAATGAAGTAACTTGATCCTAGAGGAAATATTCAAAAATTAGCTGGGCCTCTATATAAAAATCAATATGATCTTAATTGTCTTGGGGAAAATTCCCTAGATGAAAAAAAAATAGAAAGAAGGATTATTCTCGATTGGGTATATTTTAGATTAAGGAATTTGAAGTGGATAGAGTACCAAAATTATTTCCAATTATGGAAAGGTGCTGGACCCATTATATAAATCAAAGAAATTCCCAACCAATACCTTAAATTAATAGATAAGTATTTTAAGACACTTTTAGAAATAATAAAAAATTATCATAGGAAGGATCCTAAAATGGTTCGAGTAAGTCTCTAAAGGAGTAGAAAAGATTAAGGAGGTTCTAAAGAAAGATTAAATTTCTAAATCTCATGCAAAAAAGGCTATAGCTCCCTCTCACACATCTACAAAAGCTACTCCTACCAAGAGGCTTGTTATTATAGAGGAAGGAGAGCTTTTAGATGAGCATGTGTCGTTAATAAAGAAGAAGCCCAATATCATATTCAAAATCAAGAGTGTAGAGGACCACATAAGAAATTTGAAAGCAACTACCATAAACCCTAGCACTACTAAAGCTTCTTATTCTAGTTCTCTTCCTTATAATCAACCACCTTATCCCCTACAATAAATACAACTCATATTCAACAAAATTCTTCAAAAATTCCTCAACAATAGTTTCATGCTTTAGCCCATGAACTTCACCAAGAGGAATCATGTTAGAAAGGGGACCTTGTGTAGTGATGGAAAATTTTGCTCTTTACATTTTCACACTTAATTTGGGAATAATTAATGTTAAAATGAACATAATGTCATGTTGATCTAGTGTTGTAATGTGTTAGGAATTCACATTAGGTTTAGGATCCTTTTAAGCTAAATAAACCTAATTTTTCCCTAATTTAGTGTTGTAAAGTGTATTTATTTACACCTTCACATTAAGTTTAGGGCCCTCGTAAATTAAATAAACTTAATGGTGCCTTATTTAAGGTGTTCTAAAGTGTATCCTAACACTTTCATACTAATCTAGGGTTTTATTAATTAATTGGGATTATATATGCCTTAATTGGCCTTATTTTACATCCACAAGCCTTATTTAATGCATTCTTCTGAGGATAATCCCAACACTTATCAAATGACCAATCATAATTCAATGTTTTGGGTCATGTGTTCTAGATTTGCTGGTCTAGGACTCATACACCACATTGGGCATATGAGTCCCACCTAGGTCTTGAGACCTGATTTCAAGTTTCACATTAAACAAGACTTGTATTGGAGTTTGTGCCCTAGTTTTGAGCCACTGGTCCATTCATATGCCACATGGGGCGTATGAGTCCCACTCTAATCACAACCTAATTTAAATTAAATTCTTGGTGGGATTTTATCTTCCTAGATCTAATATCGGCTTGTTGTGTTGTAATTTCAAGAAATTTGGCATAAGTATAAATACTTGGTTATTTCACTCATTTTCACCTAAGACTTTCAAGAGAGCATTCCTAATAGAAAGTTTGTGATCAAAAGAGTTCACAAGAGAATTAAAGGGCATTCAAGAGAATTTCTAAAGAATTCAAGGGAATATTTCTTCATCATTTGTTGCAGCAATTCAAGATCCCTCACCATGTTGAAGACATAATGCATCAAGCATGGTGTTGAGCTAGTGTTGTGATGTAGCATTCAAGATCCAAATTAAGCATTGTTTCATATCCAATTCAAGATCAAGATCTACATTATTCATGGAAACTTCATGTTAGATTGTAGATTTAAACTACAAGACATCATTCATGGTATCTTTTTTAACATTTCATGTTTCATGTTCATGTTTCATCATTTCATCATAAATTTTAATTACCTAAATGAGGTTTGACCAAGGAAAACCCCTATTTCCTAATAATCAACAATATTTTTCCTTCTCTTTAGTGTGTGATTTACATATCTAGGTTGAAGATACATTAAAGAGCAGGATTGGAAGAAGTTGTCAAGTATGCAAAGTTGTCACCTTGTTTACAAGATCACTAAAAGACACGTACAAAGCAAAATTTAGCATTTTAGATCCAAAAATCAAGATTGGAAGGAAGAGCAGAGATAGGAGAGAAGATTTAGATTTTGAACCCCTGAAAAAGTTGAATGAGACTGATACACCACTTCTAGCATATGAGTCCCAGTACAGGGTTTTTTCCAAATTTCAAGTGTTCCAAAATTGTCACTGCCTGATTTTTGTTTCTACCCAAAAACCCTAATCTAGGAATAAATCGTTGAACCTAATGTATGAGTCCCAATGTGCATGAAATTTATCATTTTCAACATTTTAGATCTTTTTTTGAGCTTCTACAATTTTCTAGGTGCACCTTTGTACTTTTCCAGTTTACTATTTTGATTTGCATTCATTTCTAGGTCTTTCATTTGAGTCTTGCATATCATTAGGTTTTGCATGTTACTAGTCTTTCCAAGCCCTAGCTTGGTGACAAACCCCCTTTTAGTCATTAATCACACCTTAGGATACCTCATTGCAAGATCTTTTTCCCTCACTTCATCCTTGGATTGAGATCTGTAAGGTTTCCTTGAATGAAACTTGAAGGAAATAGGTCTAGGTCCCTAAACACCTAGTTTGTGTTCCATATTCCCAAAAGATTGGATGCTTATTTTCATTCATTTCACCTTATTCATGAAAAATAATCAAATGTTAAAAATTATCTTGCTCATTATGATATTCCTCCTCAAAAGGATAATCCCATACCTAAAGAAAATCCCATTCACAAGAAAAGACCTTCTCATCAAGGGACTCCTGCATGAGAAATATCACTTGTACATCATGATTATCCTCTTTCTAATGAAACTATACCTCCTCAAAGGTACACATATTCACACACATCTCCTCCCCTAGTGCCTTCATATCAACACACCCTAAGAGTGTAATTTCTCAAGGAGAATTATCAAAATAGCTAGATGCATCAAAGTTGAGTGTGCTTATATGGTTGGGCAACACAATGAGTTGGAATACATTGTGAAAAATAGAAAAATAAGAGTATTACATTTATTTGAGATGATTTTTAGCTATTGTTTCATTATTTAAAATATGCCACCATCATAAGAAAAAAAAGCACTCTCTTATATTACTATGCATGCATAAGGGATAAGGGTTGTGGAATTTTCTACTCTAATTTACAATAAAGAAGAGAGGTATATATGCAAACTTTTAGTTATTATATCACCATAGTTAATTTGGGACATCAAAATATGAAAGTGGAGAAATAAAATGTAGAAAAGACCATAACTTCCATTTTGAGAAGGATGTACAAAGTTGCACAAACATAGGAACAATTGAAAAGTCAAGTAGGGAAATTGACTAGGTATATATAGTACCTAGTGGGTTTGTTTGATTCTTTTGAATCTATGTTATTTTCTTTTTTGTTTTGGATTTAAAATATATCAACTATAAGTGAAATTGGAGGAATCGTTCAAGTCACTAGAGCATGGAAAGATTGTCTTATCCCTTCAGATATTATTAAAAAAAACATTACAAATTATATCATAAGATTATTAATAATCTTAATTCATCAAAAGAATTAGAAGAAAAATGAATGAAAAATTGTTAATATCAGATAATAACATGTTTCAACTTCATAAAATGATGTAAATGAGTTTCTCCACTCTTATTATGAAATGAAATGGATAAAAACCAATCTAAAAATTCCTTTGAAATGATTTAAATTGATTTCTAAAAGACATGATAATAACGCATTAGCTAATATTCAAGGTATAGTAATTGAGATAAAAAAAATTTCCTTCAAATATGATAGATATGTTTAGGGTTATTTCTATGTAATTTTGGAGTTGATTTGATATATTAATTGGACGTTGATGGCATCTTCAAAGAAGGCCCATATTTATGTGGATACTTATTTTGCTAGATTTTTGTCAAATTTTAGATCTTTCTTGACTACTTTATGTAAGTGATATCGATCCCTTGATTGGTTGTTAGATGATATAGTAGTTTTTTATATTATTCATGATTGGAGAAGCATTCAAGGCTTTGAGGGTCCATGCAATTAATGATTGGAAAATAATTTTGTAGTTATTTATTTTATGTAGAAAAGTTGTTGTTAATTTTTTTTGTAAATGATCTTAATAAAAATAAGATATATGGGTCAAAAAATAACTTTTGGATATCTCATCTAATGTAGTTAAAGATTATTTTGGTCTTTTTCCTTATAATAAGCATGTTCTAAATATAATCAAATCTATAAGTTAATATTATGAAAAGCATATATCTATTTGTGTAAAAATTTTGAATGATAATTAGTTGAGAGAAGAACAATAGTGAGAAGGATGCTCAAGACCCTTCTCAAAAATGATTTCGTATTCCTATTGAACAAGGTAGTAAGATATCTAATGACCAGGGAGTTTTATTTCATCCTTTCAATTATATAGGACAAGAATATAATTGATTGGGGAACTTTAATCAATGATCATCTATATGATCAACTTTGTGAGCTTAGTGAGAAAACATTTCCTCATGAAATCATATATTGTATATCTATTGGAAAGGAGATCAATCTTCCTATATTGAACAAAGTAGGAGTCATGGGTCCAAGGGGGAAAAGGGTTTATGAACACTTCTTTTCTTGGAGTTGAAAGAGTAAAAAAAATTACAATAAAGTGGATGATACATTTTTCTTTTATTCCATTATTCTAATGGAAAAAAAATTTAACCAAATAATTTTATAAAAAGCTATTGCTACAATTTCTAATTGGGGAAACTAGTTTAGGTGTGAAGGATTTATCAATACTCCATATACATTACTAAAGTATCCTAGCAATAGGATCATTCTATTGGATTTGTGTTGGAAGTTGTGTGATGCATAAGTTTATTTTAGGTAAACATAAAATAGGTTTTCATTTCCCTATCTCCATTTGTGCTTATTCTTATGCTTTTTATCTTCGTGCCAAAACCATTGAAAAGGAGATGGAAAATATTGACTTAAATTATTTACACTAAATTAAAGAGGTAACTTTGATCCTAGAGGAAATACTAAAATTTGGTTGGGTCTCTATATAAAGTTACACCAATATGATCTTGATAATTTTTGGGTAGATTGCTTGGATGAACACACAAATAGAAAAGAGAATTATTCTAAATTGACTATATTATAGATTAAGGAATTTGAAGTTGGCATAGTACTTAAAGGTGTTTTTATGAACTTGTGTTCTTTAGATGGCACATAGTTTTGGGGGCTCATATTCTCTTAATATCTTTTTTATATTTGGTATGTGTATTTTAATAATTCGTCATTAGTTAGTAATTTTTTGTTAAATGATATTGAGCTATAAAATCCTTTCCTCAAATGCTTCTATTATATTGATGGCAAGCTCTAAATTCTTTAGTATTTCATTTGTATCTTATTTCCTTAATTTTTTTCCTTTCTTACTAGGGTTTTGAACATTATCTCCTTGTGTAGGTGTACATTTCTACTCATGACATAATACAAGTAATATACACTAAAATTTAGAGGTTTTCATTTAAAAAGTGTGGTTATTAACCCCTCAAATCCTTCATTGATATGAACTTTAGATTTGAAACTAGAGCAGAAGTTGGTTCTTGAGTTAGAAAATCAAATGGTTGAGCACCCATACTTCTAAGTTTTGGCTCAACACGACTACTTATAACATATCATCTATAAAATTCAATTGATTATTTATACTTCTTTAGTTGTTCTACCATAGCATTAGATTCCATTTTTCTTTTCTAATTAGAGTTATTGGTTGCTTTGATTTTTCAATGTTAGTGAATGTCATGCTATCTATAAATCCCTTTATTTATGGAATTTCCAAACATTCAACTATAAACCTTGTGGCATGCCCCAATGATGATTACCTAGCACTCTCTTGATCTCTTTCTATAATTTTTCCTATCTCTCCCAACTCTATTTAACCTCATTTCTTCATTAATTTTCATCTCAAATGTCATCTCAATCTCTTCAAAATTTTCTCTTTGTTTCTTGCTATCTCCTTTGGTCAGGTGTGTTTTTTATTTGGTTTTACATTAATCCTTTTATTTGTCCTCAATGGCTCAAAATATACCTACCTTAATGATTTCATATTTTTCATGATCCTTTTTTGGATTCTCCCATTCTATTTATCACCCCTAAATGCTTAACTCCCTTATAAAATTACACTTATCCACCATTCATACATATATAATCTCCATATATTTCTCATATATTCATCATATAATATAGTACATTGTCATACATCCTTTATCTATCATTCAATACTTCTTTTGACTCTCATAAAATTATCTCCCTTACCCTCTTATGACATATATCTATTACACTTCTCTTGTATGTCTTTCACTTCTTCATATATTTTCTATCTAGCTCCTATTATACATACATGTTCATCATGATATATAGGAATGTGTTCTTATTCATATTTATTAATAGTTGTTCCTCTTTGAAAATGACCCAGATTTGCATACTTAGGTGTAAAATAATCATATACCTACAAACTTGAGTCACATGTCAAGTGTACCTACACTATACATAATGTTGGAAGCAATGCACAATCATCTAATAGGGTACAATTTTATATACATCACATTATGACTACATCTAGATTGACTCAATATTAATACACATCATAAAACATGAAAATATAATAACTAAAAACTATCTAGAATGCCAACACAATAATAATAAAATTGTTTATGTAAATATTGGTATATCTACAAATGAAATATAAAGTATATTCACTAACAACTCTAAATGTAAAAGCATCAAATGCATCACATAATATAGAATCATAGTCTAGATGCAAATACAGAATCAAATCATTAACACCTTTATTATAAAAATAATAAAAGATAAAAAATAATCAATAGCATCTCTAAATTCATAGCCACAAAAATAACTAGGCACAAATGTCAAAGGAATTATAGCTAAAGTAGAATGCTCAACAAATACCCAACATGGAGAAAAACCATGTAGATAATTATCAATATGTATATATAGCAGTAGGATAGAACATTGTGATAATCCAATCACAAAAAGCATGACACATGCATCCCAGAATAAACAACATAATGAGCAGGTGCATAAAGTTGGGTAGCAATTTTGTGGCCACTTTCTAAAAAAATTTTGGAAACTCATAGTGCGAGCACATTATTACACATTAAAAGAAAAAAAAAAGTGAAAGTATTGATTTTCACTTTGACTATTTTCTTCTTTTTCTTGCGGCCAAAACCCCCAACTTTTGCACTCATGTTCTAGGAGGAGGTATTGGGAAAAAATATTCAACAAGATTTGCTATTTCTTTGCAAGGATGGTGCCACAACAATGAAGAGGTGGGAGAGGTAAGTATTGTTTGTTGTTTGTTTTGAATTTCTTAGTTTTAGGTTATATTTGATATATATTTTTTTGAATTTGTAGGAGATGCAAATGAACTCGCAAATCCAAAAAATCCTCAACAAGAATAGTGACCAAATCCTGAAGAACAAAATCCTCAACAAGAAAATCAACCTCAACAACCTCCTCCTCTACCAATCCCTCAACACCCTCCAAGCACTCAACAAAAAATAATGAGTGAGATTGAGAACAACAAAAAACAAATTGAGGATTTTATTAGTAGGTTGAGTGATCCAAATGGTTCAAACATAGAAAGAATGACCCTCAAAAATTCATTGAAAGATATGTTAAAAAATGTAGATTCAATTAGCAAACAAATAACTGGATGGCAAGATAGGAGGCAGGCAGCTAGGGCATATTATGCAGATAAACTATCATATAAACAAGTAAAGGATTTAAAAATTACAAAAGGTGATTTGTGCTCATTATTCACTAACCCACACACAAATCAAAATCTTAGCCTCAATGCGAAGAGGTTTCCTATTCATTGGTGCCACCACCAAGAGATTAAGAACCATTTTTATGATAGGTGGTACGTGGTCTTTGATGACCGACTGTGCAACAATTGTGAACTTCCCTAGTATTTTCTTAGGAAACTATACAATGAGCTCATATTGAAAAAAATCCCAAATTATTTTGATATGAGGGACTTCTAGGGGAAAGTTGGGGGTTCAGCTAAAGATAGGCCCAGTGCACAGTCAGATCCTACACAACAAGGGAGATGAGCTCTTGCTAGGCCACCTTGTGAGCACATTGTTATGTCTGTCATCACAAAGGAGAGTGTCAATGTAGAGACATTGCAGATGATACTTTGACACAGGGTGTCATCCATCATACTAGCCCTATTCTACAATGCCATCCATGGGAGTCTTCTAGTGGTGGCCTTTGAACCCATGTGTGTCAATCTTGTAGGGAGACTTGTTCATATGACCCCATCAGCATTCAAGAGGCTACTACGCAGGATCTGTATGCAGCTACGGAGATGAAGAGGGCAACTGAAATTTTGCATGATGTGTATGGAATTGATACCCAGGTAAACGTTAGCATGTTCATTGAATTTAATTTATTAAATTTTGATTTTGAAATGCAAGATTAACTAATTTAGTTTTATGATTTTAATAAAATTTTAGGGACACAATGTTGAGAATGGATACACCTGGCCCTCAACCTACTTATTTCTATAGTACACCTATCAGCAAGGTATGTAACTAGTAAACAATTATAAATTTATTGCATGTTAATAGCATTGTTTTACGAATGGCATTTTAATATATGATTTTGGATGTTGAACAGGGTAATATTGGAGGTTTCGAGGGAACACCTCCCAATGCTAGTGGATTTACTCAAACCTTCATGCAGGTAATAGAATAAAGAGTTTAACTAATGAATTGTACTTAATAGATTTTTCTAGTTTATATTCATATCATTGGTTACATTGCATTGCACATCATTCAAACTCAAAGCATTACTTCGCATTCCATAAATAATAACTAGATGTTGATAGATGACAAAATTTCAACTACAATATAGTTGTTTAGAAAGTCAACATAAGCAATGATGCAATTTCTTCACATGGAGGCATGTGCTTGCAAAGGTGTACCTACACAACAAACTATGGATGCTTGGAAAAAATCTCTGAAACCATAATAATAAGCAATAGCTTAGACAAGGAAGTTAGTAATTTCAAAAAATTCCTCAAAGAAATGTAGTCTCATGGTGATGGAATTCCATTCCATCACCATGAGACCATATTTCTTCAAGGAATTTCTTCAAAATTCTCACCACCTTTTCTATGATACCACATTTTTCATACATGTGCACCAAAGCACTTTATCAAACTACTCATTCTTCCTTGCTACTATGGATAAAAGCCTAAAATAGGTGCTTTCCAACAAACTATGGATGCTTGGAAAAATATCTATCAAAGCATAATAGTAAGCAATACTACCATAGAGAAGGAAATGAACTTTTTGAAAAAATTCCTAAAAGAAATGTGTTCTTATGGTGATGGAATGCCATGACGTGCATTTGTTTGTAATGGAATTCCTTCGCCATGAGACCCCATTTCTTTTGAGGCATTTTTTCAAACAATTCACTGCCTTCTCTATGCCACCACAATTATCGTATATGTCTATGAAATCATTTAATAAAAAAAATTAGTGGCTTGTTGGTATGGGTAAAAGCATAAAAACACGTCCTTTCGAACAAAATATGGATAGGGAAAATAGTAAGCATGATAATAAGAAATATATAGTTTAATAAGTACTAAAAATTTTGTTCATTAGATCTCATACATTATAAGTCATGACATGGATCACTACTGTAACTTTTTTGTGATTGAATAATTTGTTGTTTTATTTTCAAATGTTGGTTGTGGAACACCTCTAAATGTTACGAGGGAAATGGATATCGATGTTTCATCAGCTACACAATCCTCGATGGCTCTGACAAGGGAGGTATGAGGAAAACTACTAAATTTCAATTTACATTCGTTGTTATAGATGTTAGTTCGAGTGAAAAATCAAACCAAATTATTGATTCGTAGTATAATTTCTATTTGGATGGTTTATACAAGGCTTGAGCATGCCTCAACATCGATGTGCAAATATTTCCCTCATGGAGAGTGATCATGAGATGGTCGTAAGTGATTTTTTTTTAAATATATCATTTTTTATAATGTAATTTCTATATATTAATGTCTTTACTTCTTATTGTAATAGTTAAAACTTCACCAAGAACTTAACAATATTAGGAGGAGAAGCAAGAGCACTCCTCAAGTGCAGCGCAAATGAGTGATAGAACTATCACCATCCGATTGACAAGCAAAGGGAAAGAGTTTATTTTGAGAGCCTAAAGAGCAATGACTTTTGATTCCAAAGCCCTTTGTTGTATACCTACATGGTAGTTTTGTACATATTTTGTATTGGATATATTTAAAATTGTATACCTATATGGCATTCTCGTAAGCCTATATGGCTATTTTGTACCTATATTTTATACTTATATCGACATATATTGATATATACATAAATGGTTATTTGGTTAATACAAATATTTTTTTATCAATGGTGTCCATATTTACATGTTATAAATTCATGCCTCAATAGATATGAGTCACGTGTATTCAAGTGTATACTTTGTGACTTACATGTGTTCCAATGTATACTTTGCCACTTATGCATTTTCATGCATATACCTTGTATTTGTGCATATACTTTGTATTCAGTTGTGTATACTATGTATTCATGTGTATACTTCAAGGCATATGTGGTTGTGATTACTTGTGCTTCCCTTATTCACATGTACATGGTTGACTTATTCATGTGTATACTTATTAATTGGTTAGCCATAGCATTGGTCATTACTGTCCTTTGTGGTTTGTCTTGAATAAATTAATTGATTGATGGCAAACAACTTTATCTAAAAGAAAAAAACACATTTTCAATTGGTATTCTATGAAATGATTGATAAAAAGATTCTAAAATATTTAATCCTTTGATTGGAAAAACTCAATTAAGCAAAGGATACATAACACTTTTCCTTTTAGATTAGCAATGCATGGAAGTTTCAAAAAGTATCCTTGATATTACAAAAATATGTGTTTATACACTTCAATTGTGCACTTAGCCTTTGGTTCTTTGAAAGAAAAATCTTCCTATGTCATTGTTACACTGCACAAGTAAACCATATTATATATTGTGGAGCTATATTAAGCTACCACTCTCAAGACCAATGTAACAATGATACAAAATAATGTTTGAGACTGCAAGAAGACATCAAAATGGCTAATGTACTAAACAAATTCTTATGATTTATGAAAAACACTGATAACTCTACTCTGTTGGATTCTTTTTTCAAAATCATACAAATTGAACCCTAGCATCAATAGACTTTGTATAACAAGCTACCACAATTCAAGTTTCAATGATGAATATTTATCACGCATGTTTTAAATGACATTCAAGTTTATGGTGGTTTTTTTGTTTATATGATGTTATGTGATATTCTAATCCTAATTCTTGCTTCTAGGCTACATATATATTTATATTTTGTTTTTATATGATTTTTGTACTAATGAACCCAAAACGAACCAAACCCCCATCCAAAAAAAAATGGCCTAATCGACGAACCAAAACCCCAAACTTGAACCTGAACCTAAAAACCTATTCCAACACTCTTCATTCTTCTTGTGTAAACTTAATTGACCACCAAATTATGTTGTCTCTTGACTTTACCCACTTTTACTCCCTCAAACATCTCTTTTTCATTCAAAACCCATGTTTTCCCAACTAGGGAATCATGCCATAACATACTTTTGACCTCCCCTATCCTTGTGGACCTTTTGAACACATCAAACTCCACAACCTCACCCTATTCCCAACCTATTCTAACTTATTTTCAAGGAATTTATTCTTTTCACCTCTTCTAGCCTTGCTTTTAAGGGGCCTCAATTCTGAATTTTCAATAGGGGCAATGTTAGTAATCTCTTCCAATGCCTTTACCAATGCTATTTTCTTATTCCTACTCCCTATCCTACTTACATTAGGCCCACATCACCGAGACACATCCTAAACAATAGGTGGAATGACCCATTTCAACATATTACACTCAAACCCTTAAGGGATCGATATGATTGAACATAGCTTGGAGCGATTTTGTGTGTTTGGGTGTGAAAGAGGACCATGCATAGCATAAAATACCTATTTAGATACATTGGAATAGTCTGTTTGGTCACACGAGTTGTAGAACGAAAGTTGCACCACTTTGCAACTTTTCACTAATTGCATTTGACACTTTTTCCATCAACTGAAAATTGGACACCACGGGAAAACCACTCCGAGATAACAAAAACCGAGAGAGGTTATTTTAGAGGGGTCTAGCACAATCCCATAAGATCAAATCAGAAGTTTCTAAGCATCATGGTATTTGAGTAACAACATGCTAAATTTTGCAGTCATTTTATACTTTAGACCCTTAAGGGATCGATCCAGTTGAATGTAGCTCAGAGGGATTCCACATGTTTGGATGTGAAATAAGACCATGTTTAGCATAAACATACCTATTTGATGTGTTGGAATGGTTTGATTTGTCACACGAGTTGCATAATGAAAGTTGCACCACTCTGTAACTTTCCACTACTTGCATTTGACACCTTTTCCATCAATTAAAAACTCGACACCACAGGAAAACCACTCCAAAATTAAAAAAAACTAAGAAATTTTATTGTATAGGGGCCCAACATGATACAATAGGATCATATGAGAAGTTTCTAAGTGTCACAGTATCCAAGTACAACATGCTGAAGTTTGCAACCATTTTACACTTTGGACCCTTAAGGGATCGATCTAGTTGAAAAAAGTTCAGAGTGATTCCACATTTTTTGGTGTGAAAGAGGACCATTCCTAGTGCAAACATACCTATTTGGACATGTTGGAATAGTTTGTTTGATCACACGAGTTGTAGAACAAAAGTTGCACTACTTTGCAACTATCCACTGCTTGCATTTGACACTTTTTTCATCAATTGAAAACCAGACACCACAAGAAAACCACTCTAAGATAACAAAAACCAAGAGAGTTTATTTTATAGGAGCCCAACATGATCCCATAGGATCAAACGATAAGTTTCTAAGCATCACAGTATCCGAGTAACAACATGCTGAAGTTTGCAACCATTTTTCACTTTAGACCCTTAAGGGATTGATCTGGTTGAACATAGCTCAGAGCGATTCCATGTGTTTGGGTGCAAAATAGGAACATTACTAGCATAAAAATACCTATTCATACACATTGGAACAATTCTTTTGGTCACACGAGTTACAAAATGAAAGTTGCACCACTTTGCAACTTTTCACTAATTGCATTTGACACTTTTTCCATCAACTGAAAACTGAACACTGCAGGAAAACCACTCCAAGATAACAAAAAATAAGAAAGGTTATTGCAAAGGGCACCAAAAAAATCCCATAGGATTAGATGATAATTTTCTAAGTGTCATGGTATCTAAGTAACATCATGCTAAATTTTGCTTCCATTTTGCACTTTGGACCCTCAAGGAATCGATCCAATTAAACATAACTCGGAGCAATTCTGCATGTTTGGGTGTGAAAAAGGACCATTCCTAGTATAAACATACCTATTCGGATGTGTTGGAATAGTTCATTTCAAAACATGAGTTGTAGAACGAAAGTTGCACCACTTTGCAACTTTCCACTACTTCCATTTGACACTTTTTCCATCAACTAAAAAATGGACACCACAAGAAAACCACTCCAAGATAACAAAAACGGAGAGAGGTTATTGTAGAGGGGCTCAATAAAATCCCATAGGATTAGATGATAAGTTTCTAAGCATCACAGTAGTTGAGTAACAACATGTTGAATTTTGCAGCCATTTTGCACTTTGAACCCTTAAGGGATCAATCCAGTTGAACGTAGTTTAGAGTGATTATGCATGGTTGGGTTCAAACGAGGACCATGCCTAGTGTAAAAATACATATTTGGATGCATTGGAATAGTTTTTTTGGTCACACAAGTTGCAAAACAAAAGTTGCACCACTTTGCAACTTTCCACTACTTGCATTAGACACTTTTTCCATCAACTAAAAACTAGACACCACAGGAAAACCACTCCGAGATAACAGAAACTGAGAGAGATTATTGCAAAGGGGAAAAACATGATCCCATAGGATCAAATGAGAAGTTTCTAAGAATCACGGTATCCGAGTAACAACATGCTAAAGTTTGCAGCCATTTTGCATTTTGGACCCTTAAGAGATCGATCCAGTTGAACGTAGCTCGAAGTGATTCCGCTTGTTTGGGTGTGAAAGAGGACCATTCCTAGTGTAAAAATACCTATTTTAATGCATTGGAACAGTCCATTTGTTCACACAAGTTGTAGAATAAAAGTTTCACCACTTTGCAACTTTCTACTACTTGCATTTGACACTTTCTCCATCAACTGAAAACTAGAAACCACAAAAAAATTACTCTAAGATAACAAAAACTAATAGAGGTTATTGTAGATGGCCCCAACATGATCCCATAGGTTTAGATAGATATTTCATAAGCACCATGGTATATGAGTAATACCTTGTCAAATATTGCTACCCTTTTGCACTTTGAGATTTGATGTTTCATTGAACTGTACAGTTCTGTACAGGGTGATTGTGCTCTCTTTTCAATGGAATTTGGTGGGAAACAAACTTAACTCTGTTTTAGTTTTGGTTTGGTTGGATTTCAAGTGATTTTGTGCATTTTAGAAGCCAATTACTAGGGGTCGGTTTGTATACTCTATTTTAAGGGTTTTGAGTGCATTAAAATATCATATGAAGCCTTTCACCCACTATATGCTTCTATAACTTGATGGAAAGGCTTAGTTATGGTTATAAAACATGTTTGAAATTTTTTGTGCATAAGGGAGGAAAATAAAGGGTTTTTAGGTGATGCCCTAGATATGTCAAACGATGCATTTTTTAGTGGAAAATGGTGGTTTACTGCTAGGGTTTGAAGAAATCTTTGGGGGCAGCGATATCTCTTGAAATTTTAAGCTTGTGTAGACCTCTTTGAAGGTGTTTTAGGATTTGGTTGGTTGTGGGAAGGTTTCGAGTATGGGTTTTCAATACACCCTTTCCTAACTTATAGTCTCCATATCTCATTAGATGGGCTTATCTTTTAGAGAAGGCCATCCAATGGCCAACCAAACATCAATCAAGCTTTAACATAGACCCTAAGATAAATTCCCAAGAGATCATACCATGTTTCTTTGTACCATCATTAAGATCCAATAGACCACCTTGCACAAAGGCTACTAAATTAGCCCTATTTACAAAGAGACAACCTTTTAAACACTAGATCTTCACTCAAACTCTCAAACAATAGTATGTTATGTGGAAAAATCTCTAGTTCTATTATTTGTTTCCAAGTCCAAGACCTCTAGACCCCTAATACACCAAACCCTCAATTTCAAGCAAAATACTTGGGGTTTTAATGAAACTCCTATCTTCCAGACTTTCCATACCCAAAAAAAGCACCAAACACACTTACCAGACCCTGCACATGGTGAATAATACATTAAATGGTTAGTCCTTCCCACATTTTGTCAAAACACCACTTGAAACACTCATTTTCATCCTGAAAATACCCTGCTATAACCATAGAACATCATCCCAAACACCCAACCTTGACTCCACAACATTCTAAATAGGTTAGGCATATATTTTACAAGTTAGAGGATCCATTCCACAAGTTATAGTAGGCACAAATAGTGGAATGGGTCGAATTACATCATGAAACCCTTCAATCCAAGAACACTGTGAAAGTAGGTAGCAACAGTAAAAACAAGATAACTTTCACTATATAAAGGGTTGAAACCTTGAAATAGGTGAAAATGAAAGCTAATTCATCAATCTACAACATCCAATAGGTTTCAAATCATTTTAGTGTCTATACAAGCTGTACAACAACAAGAAAAGTGAGAAAAACTAGTAAATTTATGGAAAATAATGTTCTTCTTGATAAAAAATGGGTTACAAATCAACCAACAACTTCTCCTTTAAGGAATTGAAGGTTATTATACATGTTTACTATAGGAACAATAAAATTAGAGGCTTTGAAAGTAACTCCATGAAAACCAAGCTCTCTAAATGGTATATCAAACTCTAGTTCAAAATCTTTTAGATGAGGCTACTCCCATAGCTCTCTTACTCACTTGAAAAATCCTTGAAAATTTGTATTGATTTTATTTTTCCTATCCCTCTCTTGTTGTTCTTCCTCAATTTCATTAGGATCATACATTGACCTTCTTTCCCCTCCTAAAGTTTGTACCACATCCATTACCTCCACATAAAACTTGACATCCTTGGTCTTCTTGGTTCTCATGCCTTGATATGGTTATGCAAATGAAAATGAAGCAAAGTAATCATCACCTTCTCCACTGGCTATAAGAATGCATGCTTAATTTTTTGATACATGATATTAGCTCTCTCTTCTACTCTCATGGTTGAATATTGAAATCTAGTATGGTTGGCCTCCAGAGTTCCAGTCATCTTTCTTCCTCTTCCACCAAATGTTGGCCTGATCCACATGTTTTCCGACCTAATTGGCTTTGTTTTTGAAAGCTAAAGTTTCTCCTAAATCACCAATGTAGCTCTCTCTTCCTTTTCAAACTCTTTCATTGCTACAAATCATCTTTTGGATTTAATCATCTATACCACATGGTTGATGTGCTTTGAATCCTTGCATCTAAAGGAAATTTCCTTTACATAAATATTGCTAGGGAATTTCAATGTTGCCATTGTAGTTGGAATTAAAGCCTATACCTGCAACATTGAAAATTATCCTTATATAAGAATTCCCTCAATCTTGTTGGCTTACAACACTCTTGATGGTGGCTACATGAAGAGTGATTTTGATTCCTCTTCTACATTAGATGGTCCATATCCTTGATTTGACTCTTCTAAATTATCAAAATCAGAATCACTAGCTTCCATATTCAAAAATTCCCAATCAACATCTTCAATAAATTTATTTGGATCATTAGTAATAGTCTTCAAAATTGGCCTCTAGTACAATTTCATTATGCTTTCATAATACTTTATAACCATGGAGTTCAACCATTCCTTGATTCCATCAAGTGAATATTGAGGAATGGAATCAATGCAGAGTACATCTCACTTGAAGTCTTTGAAAACAATATCCATATCAAATTCCTTTTTCCCAAGTCCTACTCTCTCAAGGTTAACAATCTCAATCTCACTAATAGCGATTACTAAGAAAGGAAATTCCACCAACTCTACCAAATAGTTTACCATAGGAACAATAAAAGTAGAGGCTTTGAAAGGAACTCCATGAAAACCAAGCCCTCTAAATGGTATATCAAACTATAGTTCAAAATATTTTAGATGAGGCTGCTCCCATAGCTCTCTTACTCACTTGACAAATCCTTGAAACTCTATGTTGATTTTATTTTTCTTGTCCCTCTATTTTTGTTCTTCCTTAATTTCATCAAGATCATACATTTACCTTCTTTCCCCTCCTAAATTTTGGACCATATCCATTACCTCCACATAAAACTCGACATCCTTGGTCTTCTTGGTTCCCACGCCTTGGTATGGTTATGGAAATGAAAATGAAGCAAAGTAATCATCTCCTTCTTTGCTGGTTGGAAGAATGCATGCTTAATGTTTTGATACATGATATCAACTCTCTCTTCTACTCTCATGGTTGAATACCAGAATCTAGTATGGTGAGACTCTAGAGTTCCAATCATCTTTCTTCCTCTTCCACCAAATGCTAGCTCAATCCCCATGTTTGCTAGCCTAATTGACTTTGTTTTTGAAAGTTGAAGTTTCTCCTGAGTCACCAGTGTAGCTCTCTCTACCTTTTTAGACTCTTTCATTGCTACAAATCATCTCTGAGATTTAATCATTTGTACCACATGGTTGATGTGCTTTGAATCCTTGCATCTAAAGGAAAGTTCATCAACATAAGTACTGCTAGGGAATTTTAATGTTTCCATTGTAGTTGGTATTAAAGTCGGTACCTACAACATTCAAATTTATTCTTATATAAGAATTCCCTCCATCTTGTTGGCTTGTAACACTCTTGATGGTGGCTACATGAAATATGATTCTAATTCCTCTTCTACATCAAAGGGTTCATATCCTTGATTTGACTCTTCTGAAATATTAGAATTAGAATCACTAGCTTCCATATTCAAGAATTCCCAACCAACATCTTCAATAAATTTATTTCGATCATCAGTAATAGTCTTCAAAATTGGTCGCTAGTACAATTTCATTCTGCTTTCATAATACTTTATAACCATGGAGTTTAGCCATTCCTTGATGCCATCAAGTGAAGATTGACGAATGGAGTCAATATGGAGTACATCCCACTTGAATTATTTGGAAAAAATAGCCATATCAAATTCCTTTTTCACAAGTCCTACTCTCTCAAGGTTAACAATCTCAATATCACTAATAGTGATTACTAAGAAAGGTAATTTCACTAACTCTATCAAACAATTTATTGTAAGAAAAATAAAAGCAAAGACTTTGAAAGGAACCCCATGAAAACCAACCTCTCCAAATGGTATATCAAACTCTTAGACCCCATCCTTGCACATTTACAACCATATTCAAAGATTTTCCTTCAAAAGGCTACAAATTCAAATATTGACAATTTTGTAGCAAGAATGCATTTTTTTGCACATTTGACCACTGAGACTCAAAAACTCACCCTAATACACCTTAAATGGTCTTGATTGACATTATTTAGCATAAATAAACACAAAATACATCAATCTAATCTATTTACCACCTATCAACCTTCAAAAAGTGAAATTTTGCAACTAGGAGACTAGGTGCTCCTGCACCAAAATTACATTGTGTTTGAGCTTTCAAGAGGCTTTAAATAGCCTTTACAAATGATTCTACATCTTTCCAATCATGCCTAACTATTTTTTTTGCAACTAACATGACTTATTACCTTATAAATCAATTGTGTATGTATTATGACCTTATTCAATTGACAAAACTCAAAACATAAAACTAACTTAAAAGACGTCCATGAACCAAATTTGCTCAATAACCTTGGTACCCCTGTACCAAATTTCAATATTTTAGTAAATGTCACTACAATGCCTTAGGTACTCTGTTCTCACAAATATTTTACAATGTCACTCATACATTTGAGATTCTCTTATAATGTCTACATCATAGGTTCTCATTTAGAGGTTAACTTCAAATGAGTAACTTGAGATTCCCTCACAAAGCTTCACACACTCTTTTATAATGGCCTCAAATCAGAATTGAGATTTTTCAAGATCATAAAAATAAGGATGTTGCATTGCTTTTTTGGCTAATATTCTCTTCGATGGCTCAAAAATTAGTATTTTCTGCAACGAGAGACCAATCAAGTTTTACTAGTTTAGTTATAAATATGCAAAGTAAAAGAATAGAAAGAAATAACTCATCCAAAATGGAAAATAGATGGAAGGCACTTACAGATAGGCATGGTAGTATCCCAACTTAGTCACTCCTATTCATACATCTTCACCAGGAATTCCAAGATACCTATTGCACACAACACCTCTCATGAATAGAATATCTTTAAATTTGAGATGCTCTTATAATGTCTACATCATAGGTGTTCATGATAAGGTTAACTTCAAATGAATAACTTGAAATTCCCTCACCAAGCTTCGAACACACTTTTGTAATGGCTTATTTAATCATAATTGAGATTTGTCAAGATCATCAAAATAGGGATGTTGCATTACTTTTCTGCCTAAGATTATGTTGGATGATCATAAATTTTCATTTTCTGCAAGGGGACACCAATCAATGTTTATCAGGTTAATTATAGATATGCAAAGTAAAATAAGATGATAGTATTGGCATTAAACAAATTAACATGGATACAAATATAAATTAATAAGAACCATTGTGCATATACTTACAAATTAATCCAATGAACCATTCGAGTCTACTCTACTCTTTATTGTGCCAAATATTGCCTCATGGTCAGACTCACAGACCTTCCACAAGGTCTTGTTTAAAGGTCTACCCACATATTTGGTCAAACAAACATTGGATGCCACAACAAGGTTTGATTAATGAAGAATATTACAATGTGTGTCAAAGTCCTGAAACAACCAATGTTTAACACTCTTATGTGTGTACCTTCTAAGCCACATTCTAGTAACAACAATTGAGCCTATAGGTTATTTGATGTTTTCTCCATCTATAACTGGGCCTTCCAATTTCTTTTTGGCCTCAACACAATGACACAAGTAATAGTATGTTTTGTCTTTGTTCCTTTCATTTCCAATAATTGCATAAACATTCCCTACATTGATATGTGTGGCATATCTCTTAAAATTAGTCAACATTATGAATACAGTACAAAGTAAGATAACAATATGGAATTTCAAAAACTAAGCAAGTAGATATATTACCTAGTTGAACTAGATTTGATATGTGGTCAAAGTTGACCATTGATTCCATCTGTGTTAGTTCCAATGTTGTCAGAGGGTGATGCATGTGAAGTGGGCTAAGATAACTTGTCAACCATTTGTCAACCCACTCTCCTAACTCACAATCATTCCAAGCTTGCATTGTACATGAAGAAAAAAAGCATGCCATCTTATGTGTATCGATACTCCATGAACCTACATTTGAGCTAAGGAAAGAGTGTAGCTCACTTGATCCTATTAGTGTACAACAATCCTCATATGGTGCAATGTTAGTATCATCCATCAACCAAAAAAATCTATGAAATAAAGATGTACCTTCATTACTTGGACCCATCGAAGCATTACACCACTCGATGATTGATCTTGCATCTGTCAACTTTGCATTGTCTTTATACTTTAACTTTTCTTGTGCTAATTCTCTTTTCACACATGCTACTGCACCATCATGCTCCCACTTTCCATGCCCAACCTCACAGAAGTTCCATATATTTTGAACACCTATAGTGAGATGCATCCTGTACAACTAGTAGAACATGTGTGTGTTCTTGAACTATGTTGCATAGTTATCTGACCATATTATATGTCAATCATATGCTATGCCCCTCTGAGCCAAATCACTGTAGAACATCTAGAAGCAAACTTGCATGAACTCTAGAGAATGTTTGTGATCATCACTAATATAAAAGTGATACTCCCTCAATACCTTCCCTTGGTCCTCTGTACTACCAACTTGATGAATGAATGCTATGTGCACAAATATCGAAACCTATGTGGAGTTGTAATACTATGACTGCACCTCACACTATGGCTATAGAGTGTAGTTCTCTACAAATTCAACCAATAATACTATGCTACCAACTAGAAAGGTGACCTTGCATATCTTGAATTGTGTGTCCATCCATCAGGCTCTATGGGTATGCCTTGTATACTCATACACTAGATTCTCATGGAACATGGACATAAACTGATACACTAGAATCTTCTCAATAACCAAATCACACCTTTTTTCTTGAGACCCATCTTTTGTAGTGTATGCCATTGTTTTATACTTCCTGAACTCTACTAGTTTCTATCCCACCTCATCTATGCTTTCCATATGTTGACATACTGGCATTTATTGAAAGCCACCACAATGCTCACATGAACCATCCAAACATGTTGTCCTATAGAATATTTGGCCATCCTCTATTTGACATAAATTTTTTGATAAGAACTCTCTTGAAGATTTTGGTGGGGCTTCTATGCCACAATCCTACAAAACATCATTAGTATGCAAATATAAACATGTAGAATGATAAAAATCATAATGGTTAGAGAATTAAATATGTAGTCTACAACAAGAAGTAGTGCTTGTGTGATTTATCTTGACATAAAAAGGTTTAAGAATTTCAAAAAATCTTTGAGAAATACTAATTTGAGGATAATCATTTTGAAATTTACGAAAAAATTAGGTTTGAGTTGTATCCAAAAAATGCTTTGGATGTGGTTCATGGTTCCGACCACTGATTCTCCTTCTTATGACATCCCTTTGATTCAAAGATGGCCTTGTATTATTCTTCCAAACTCTTCAATTAGTGTTCTCAATTCTTCAAAAAAAAATTTATCTTTATGTGGTAGTCTTCCTAAGAATGCCCATAATTCATTTGAATCGATGCCCTCAATTCTTTTCCGCCTTTGAATAAATTTTGATAAAGTTTTTCTACTAATTCCCATTTGTTCACTTGTCTTTTTAATGAGACGAGATCTCTTTGTTTGATAGCTTACCAAAGTTGATGTAATGACACACTGAGTGACATTACTATCCTTTGAGCATGAGGTATTACCCACACTCTCATAAGAATCTATTAGATTCTTCACAATAGTGTTTTCACTTGATGGATTTGATGTTATCAACCCAAGAGTCTTCATGATGTTTTTGTACTTTAAACCTCACATAATTTGAACAAATAGTTGACATCTTGTGATCTCATTTATCCTTTCAAAGAATATTTTCCAAATTTTATCAGCATATCTTCTACAAGTGCATTCTCGAATCTTACCTTCCATGTGCTACAAAATATCCTCATCAATATTAATAAAAAATTGTGGCTTTCTATGCGAAATCCTAGGTGGTGTTCTCCTACGTACATACATCTCAACATTAGCAATTTCATCAATATTTAATTGAGGTGGGATAGATTGCATACCTTCAATCAAGGGTGGAGTAGAAGACATACCTTGATCTTCATGTGGGGATGATTTCACACTTTCACCCCTTGAACCCTAGTAGTAGTGGAAACTCAATTTTTCCCAATAACTAAAATGCTCTCCAAAACACCAGACACAATATTGATGGTTTTAGACACCCATTTCAAATTTATTACACCCCAAGAGTCTTCATGATGTTTTTGTACTTTAAACCCCATATAATTTAAACAAATAGTTGACATCTTGTGATCTCATTTATCCTTTCAAAGAATATTTTCCAAATTTTATCAGCATATCTTCTACAAGTGCATTCTCAAATCTTACCTTCCATGTGCTGCAAAATATCCTCATCAATATTAATAAAAAATTGTGGCTTTCTATGCGAAATCCTAGGTGGTGTTCTCCTATGTACATACATCTCAACATTAGCAATTTCATCAATATTTAATTGAGGTGGGATAGATTGCATACCTTCGATCAAGGGTGGAGTAGAAGACATACCTTGATCTTCATGTGGGGATGATTTCACACTTTCACCCCTTGAACCCTAGTAGTAGTGGAAACTTAGTTTTTTCCCAATAACTCAAATGCTCTCCAAAACACTAGACAAAATATTGATGGTTTTAGACACCCATTTCAAATTTATTACACATATCTCAATGTTAGGTACAATTCCTTTGGACCAAATCCCCAAAAAAAACCCTTCTAAGCTGACCTAATTAGGCTGATTAGGCCTAATTTGCAAAGCAACATGCCCTAAAAATTATCATAGGACCATGAAACCTTGGGGAAACATTTCTTAGGTTCCCAAACCTCCAGAAACACAACCAGATTCCTTTGGTATGGACAAATTCATGCCAAATCTGAAAACCCTTGTTTTATGCACTATTCAAGAGGGTTTATTGAATATGCTACTTCCACAACCTCCCAGACTTTAAAACCAACTTGAACAAAGGACATTAACCCTAAATATGCCTCAAAGTTCAAAATATCATGACCTCCCATAGAGATTCTTCCAAACCTTAGGCGTAATCCCTCATTCACATGCATTTTTGTTCACAAAACTCATTGTAGCAGCAAGCTCATTACTCATATTTCTTTCCTAGCACTCAAATCATGCATATTACACTTAAATCAAACATCATAGGGCCCCTTACATGAGTTACAAGTTAGGAAAAAACATGAAAACATAGAAAATTGTTGCTAAACTTGAGATTTCAATGTATTTTCTTCTCAAAAACTCCAAATCAAACTTACATTTTATGTCTACATGCCATTTAAAGGATCCTTCTTCACATCCCACTAACCAACTACCTTGCAACTAAATTTCAAACCCTTAATGACCATTGAAGGCCAAGTTTACATCATTTGCACATGATATAAAAATAATATTACTCATATTGTAAGTTTTCTCCCCTAACACCTATAACTCACTAAAACTACACCAATGTCTTGAAATGAGCCTTATTACATCCACAAAACACTAATCTTGCACACTTTACATGTAAATTCAAAAACTTGCCTTCAAAGTGTTGATGTTATTGTAGCTTCGGGCTTCATACTTATTTATTTGTGATTATTTAATGGCAACATATCTCTAAGATGGCTGGCCTCCTTTGTACTTATTTATTTTAATTAATATTTATTGAAGAGGCACGAATCTCTATAGAGGCCGACCTCTCTTGATACTAATCTATATTATTTGTAATTACATTTTATGAAGACTGACCTTGCACTTGAAGAGGTGCAACCTCTCCACCATCATGTATATATACAAGCTCATTTCATTCCATTCATCATCAAGCAAGTTTGAAGTCTCTTCTCTTCTCTTCTCTCAAGTGGGAATTATCAAGAGCAGATTGTGAAGTCATCAAGAGTAGATTTTGAACACTTCAAGAGCAGATTTGAGTTGCAAGGAAGTGCAGATTATTTGTCTATCATTGCATCTTGTGAAGGTGTTGATTATTGGCCTTGAGATTGGCCTCATTGTAAAGAGACTTGTTGCCATTATTTTATATAATAGAGAGATCTTTGTTGCTGGGTTTTTCTCCCTCAAGAGGAGGGTTTTCCCTGGGTATCTGCTGTGCTATTGTGTTTGATTTTGAATTAATTTTCTATGCATTAATTTGATCATAAAACTAACATGGTATTAGAGTAGGTTTGAAGAAGATCTTGATCAGATTGTTATTATAGTGATACTCTTATACTCTCTTTCTCATCGTTGATTACTTCTATCTCTTCATCAAGATGGTGGACAGTCTCAAGATTGAGGACAGACTTGAGGGAGCAACAAACTTCACATCTGGGGAATTCAGAATTGTGTTCACCTTGGAGGAAAACAAATTGGCGGAGTTCATGGAGAGAAAATTCCCCGAGCCTACGGATGAGGAAGAGAAAGTTAAATGGAAGAAGAAAGATACTAAGGTGAAGAAGATGTTAGTTGATTCTATGAAGGATCATATTGTTCCTATTGTCTCTAAGTTGAAGATGGCAAGAGAGATGTTTAAAACTTTGGAGGAGATGTACGAAGTCAAAAACACAAGTCGTGCACTTGCATTGAAGCAACAACTCCATCATGTGAAGATGGTGGAAGGAGAATCTATCATTGCTTACTTCATGATGATTTCTGAATTGAGAGATCAACTCTCTACCATTGGTCATTTTGTTGATAACAAGGATCTGACCATGCTTTCCCTTAATGGTATTCCTTCATCTTGGGAGTCTTACATTCAAGGAATCAGTGCAAGATCAAAACTTCCCAAGTTTGATCATTTGAGGGTAGATTGTATTCAAGAAGAGTATAGGTTGGCTGTGAGAGGTATTGGTCGAAGCTCTACAGATGAAGTCATTCATGTTCTTTTTCATTCAATCCTCGAAGAAGAAAGGGAAAGATGGAAAGAAAGGATATTTCAAGAGGAATAGAGATAAAGGAGCTAATGGTTCTCCCCCATTCAAGAAGAAGTGGGACCTCTCTAAAGTCCAATGTTTTCATTGTGACTTGTTTGGTCACTATGCAAAGGATTGCCCATCTAGGCCTAATTAACATGCTTCATTTGCGGATGTGGATGAGATCTCCCCTTAGAAGGATTCAAGGTAATTTCTATTCTAAGCCATGGGCCTGTGTTCAAGCCGTGAAGGTTGTGTGTTGATCCATGTGCATGAGCAGTGTGTCTTATTATGTCCAGTATTTGCATCCATCAAGAGATAAGTATTCTTTGTTTTTTGAGTAATTTCATTTATTTGGATCTTATGTGATTAGTATAGAGAGATTGTAATCTCTCTTGAACTATGTTCTCTAGCATAAAGATCCTTTGAAGATTTCAAATTATTCATTGCGAGTTTTTTCATGCTATTTATGTAGATCTCTGAGTGTGACTTTGAGATGAAAAAGGAAATTACATTTTCATTGTGATAGGTTGATCACATCAATATCATTCTCTAATGCATGAACTATGTTGGAGCCTTGACTCTTGGAGAGAGTTGGTTCTACTTGCTAACTACATAATGTATTCAATAAATTGCAGTTGTTAAGATTGTCTCTTGTTGTGCTGAGTTTAGCACTCTCGAGAGGAGTAAAAGTTGGAAGAAAGAGATATCAAAATTCAATAAAGATAAGTTTCTTTATTCCTTCATTATGATTCTTTGATATATTTATTTTATAGGTTGATTTACTTATTCATGTTTAAATATTGTTCATAAATTCTTATGTATTCATGCTATAACCTGAGATAGTAAACTTTGTATGATTCTAGCCTTGATATTTCTTTGGATAGTTATAAACAATTAGTAATCTCTCTCTAAAACGCTTCCATGACAAATCTAAGAGCAGAAGGTGTTGAGAGATTTCTTAGTGATGAAAAAGCTTGAGGCATCTCATGAGGAAGTCATGCCAACCAAATAAATGATCAAGAATGAAGTCACATCTTGCAACCATGGAACTGAGTTGGTGGCTAGAGGGAGTTCACTTCCAGAAGTCTTCCTTGCAATCTCTGAATCAGGGGTCAAGAGGGAGTTTTATAACTCATTGAGAAGAAGTGAAGATTACTGTATTGCAAGGCTAGGTGCTAAATCCTTAGAAGATCCCTTCAGCTACTGAGATTAGAATTGCTCAAGATTTTCATCTGGATTCGTCATTGGTAGCTCCTCAAACCTATTTAGAATAGTGAGATCTAGGATGAGGTCGAAGAGGACTATCCTAAACTCTCTACAGTACCAGAGGTGTGCACTGGAAAACTTTTATCTAAGTCAAAGTGTTGTAGGAAATCTTGGACGAAGAGGTCAAAAGGTTGATGCAAGTGCTTAAAGATTCAGAGGGAGCCTGCTGAGCCTGAAGAAGATGGTAATCTTGTTTTAGAAAAGCATATCGTGAGATACTTGTGTGGCATAGTTGGATATGGATTGAGATATTCTTTAGGTTGGATCTGCTACGATAGCTTGGTGCAACAGGAAGCAATCATCTATAGCATTGAGTAAAACCGAGGCAGAGTATATTGCAGCTTGTATGGTAGCTCAGGAAGTAGTGTGGCTTCATAAGCTCCCTATAGGATTATTTAGGCAATCAATGGAGCCTACTATCATTCATTGTGATAATTAGAGTTGTGTGAAGCTTTCTGTCAATCCTGTGTTTCATGACAGAACCAAGCATGTTGAGATCAAGTACCACTATATTAGAGATATGGTATTGCTGAAGGCTATACAATTGAGGTATATCGGCACTGATGAGCAGACGATAAACATTCTCACCAAGCCTCTCTCCAAAATAAAGTTTGTGTAATTTTGAGATAAGTTTGGTATGGTGGAGAATCCAGCCTTAACTAAGAAAGAGTCTCAGTATCAGTGATCATTTATAATGAGTTCTTCTCTATTAGAGAAGTTTGAGGTGTTCAAAATCCCTTGATTAATGAATTCTTCTTTGTGAGAGAAGTTTGAGGTGAAATACCTTGTTAATGAATTTATCTTTGAGAGAGATTTGAGGTGAAAGCCCTTGTTAATGCATTTATCTTTGAGGAAGATTTGAGGTGAAAGCCCTTGTTAATGCATTTCTCTTTGAGAGAGATTTGAGGTGCAAGCCCTTGTTAATGCATTTCTCTTTGAGAGAGATTTGAGGTGCAAGCCCTTGTTTCCACCCTCTGAGAGAGTCATGGTGAATGTCGTGTGTGTGACTCCATGACAACATCTTGTACTTGTGTTTCACCCTTTGGGAGAGCCATGGTGAAAGTCATGTTGAGGTGATAACATCACACAAGTGATGAACACTTGTACACACCATAGCATGGTTCACTAGTAGAATTTGGAAAATAAATGACTACATGACTAAAACTTTTAGTCACGTGACTAACACTAGTAGTATTTGGAAAATAGATGACTAATTTGGTCATTGGGTAAAATCACGACTAAATGACTAAATAAATGCCTAATATCAGACAAATTAAAATGACTAAATAAATGAATAATATCAGACAAATAAAAATGACTATTACTCCTCTATTCATTTTTCTTTTGAATTTGATCACAATCCATAGAGCTTAAGCCCCCCTCGTGGGACCCCTACCTAAGTGGGCCATTTAGCCACCTAGATTTCTTGGTGCACCAAAAATACCTATTGCATGGAAGGCATTGCCTCTCGGTGCAATCTTAAGTCCTTTACATATTTTATAATTTTTTTAACATTCCACTACTAAATGGTAATCATTCCTACATCCATGTGTCACTACTATATAAAGGGAGGATTTAAAACATTAATTTAAGAAAAATATTAATTTTGTCTTAAATATATTTACGCCAAAGGCGTATCCTATATGAAGAAGAAAAAACTAATTTTGTTGATCAATGGTTGGTATCAATCTACTAACCATT
Source organism: Sequoia sempervirens (assembly GCA_007258455.2). Classification (NCBI taxonomy): domain Eukaryota; kingdom Viridiplantae; phylum Streptophyta; class Pinopsida; order Cupressales; family Cupressaceae; genus Sequoia; species Sequoia sempervirens. Next base: position 466,295,245 of record VDFB02271358.1, read on the forward strand.
AAACGAATCTCAGCCGTTCATCATTTTTTGCAATTTTTTTCTATTTTCTACCATTTTTTCTTTGCTTTCCCCATTGCTCCAAACTCTTCCTCACTAGTATTGACCATTTACTTCTCCAATTTGATGAGCTATAGCCTGAAAATAAGGTTTCAACGAGGGTTTTCAAGTATATTTATCAAAATAAAACTTTCTATGGTCACCTCAATAAATGCCTCCACTTCATAACGATTAGGGTTCACTTTTGTTTTTTTTAATTTATTTATTCCTATCCATCACCGTGAATACTCTCTCCACCATAATTTGAAGGGAATGTTATAGGTATGGTCCTTTTAGATTGATTCCTCTTAAATGGAAAGAGACTGAAATGAGTTGTCATTATTAATATTTATCTCATAAGCCTAGCCTAACTTCATGAATGAAAACAAGTATTTTGTCATATATATATGGATTAAAGTTTAATTGGTATAAGTGAGTTATATTATTTGATTATACTATTTATTGAGTTTTAAATTTTCCATGGCTATAATGAACAAGTGGTAAGGTTTGGTTCATTTTTTAGATAACGATTTTTGCAAAATAAATATCTTTTAATATTTTGACTTTTGCAAAATATATATATATATATATTTTAAGAATTTAATATATAATCAAAATATGATCAAATTTTTTAACTAAAGAAATTTTTTATTTACGCTATTTTAAATATATTAGATATAAGTTAAATATATTAATTATACTTAATATTATATATTATATTTTAAATAAAACTATTAATTACATAAAATGATTAAAATTTATAATTAATAATTATTATAATTTTATATAGTACAAAAATAGATCAACATCTATCTTAATTGACTTCCACACTTCTTTGGCTACCCATTGCACACTAAGGTGCAATTGCTAGTTTATGTTTACATTATATTCTAATTTTTTAACTATCTTAAATTAAGACAATAAAAAAAATACTTTTTCTAAAATAATTTTTTTATTTCTCTCTCCTTATTCATTTTCCCTCCCTCAATTGAGATGCATTTTCCTTTTTCCCTCCTTGAAGAAAACAAAACAAGAGGAGTGACACAAGGAGATACGATTGAACAAGACATTAATTTAAGACAAAAGATTACTTTTGTCTTTAATTTTTTAATTGTCTTAAATTAAGACATTAAGCACATTTTTATTTCCCCCCACATTTTCCATTATGCATTTTTATTTTTTAGGCTTTTCCCTCTTATCTAAATTTTCCCGCTTCTAAATGACAATAGAACAAATAGAAGAACAAAACAAATAGAAGAGTCAAAGATCAGGAATAGAGGCACTAAGGAACATGCACGACAGTGGACACGGAGAAAAGTGATAAGCAGACAGTGGTCACGAAGTGCAACAAACAGGGGGTTTTCCAATAACGACAAGGGCTTCTTCAGATCAGGGGCTTTTCAGAGAATCAATGTGGTTCCAGGATCTAGGGCAAGCTACAGTGATAAAGCTTCTACGAAGGACCTAATTTCAGCAACAGGTGTGCCCCACATTTTTTCTTTTTTGTTCTGTTTTGTCTTTTTTTGTTGGTAAATGTTGTGGAATTCGGCTTTACACTTGCATATTGCATTTGCTTGATAGTTTCTGATATCTTTTCAACAAATCCATCTTGTGCATACCTTGCAAACATTTGAGCCCTAAGATCACATTCATTCGAGGCATTTTTTCAAGCTTAAGTCACATGCCTTGTCCATGCTTCCACTTTTAACTGAAACAATTCATACGCCTTGTCAATGCACCTTTCACTTTTGTTGTCAAACAACTTACATGTCTACCAATGCAATAGCAACTACAACACCTGAAAACTATATAACTCAATCTTTTTTATTTCTTAATAGACGCCCTTACCCTGTCCGGAATCTCCCATTTTGGCACAGGCAGAATGAAAGCTGGAAAAGGTTGAGGAATCTAGCCTTATGCCGTGGATCTCATTTGCTTGAGAGTTTCAAAATCCTATTTGATAAATCCATCCCATGCATATCTTGTGATTATTGCATTATTTCTCTGATGCCTGGTCGATCTTATTAATGCACTCCTGCCGGCTAGGAAGAGCTAGGGTTGGGAGAGTAAGTGCTTTCTCTGGATCGATGGATCTTGTAGAAGGAGTAGTTCCCATTCCATCGGTTCCCAACCATTTCATGGAACCCGAGACAAGGGTGGGAAGGTAGACGAATCCAAAGCTAGTGAGGGACCAAGTAATCCTATATTTGGTCAAGTGTTCAAGGGCTTATGACTCTGCATAGTGGTAGGACTTTATCTATGGCTTTTCTCTCCCATTGATGGGATCATTGGTCATCGATATCCGTGTACCTAGGAGGGATAGCTTCTGTGTGGTGAGTGATGCGATGCAATGCAAGTAAAGATCTCGTGTGAGGAGTTGGATGGAGAATGAGGCATTCTCTGCCTTATCCTAATGTCCACATTACTTACTGTATAAACCAACTACCGATATTTACTAGCACTACCTTACATCTGCATATCCTCTTACTAAGCTTTCTTGGCCCTGCACAGGTTTTATCCTCTTTCAACGATTTCTTCACCTTGCACTGGTGTTCAATATATAAGCCTTGAAATTAGAATATTTTCTTGGCTATTCCATAACCTATCGTATTCTTATAGTGTGTAGTGTTGATTCGATAACATAATTAGAATCTGACCATTGATCACAATCTACATCAAAAAACTGACCATCAACCACCCAAGATTGATAAATAGAGAAAATTTCAAGTTTAATACTGCAAAAATCCTTTGTCTCTACGTACAAAGCCATTACAATACAATATAAACGCAGGCAGTCCATTGTGATAACATGTGTTGATGTTCAAATTGTACCTGGCCTATTATAGCTCTAACTCAATTCAAGTATATGGATAAACTATATTTCAACCAAAGCAAATGCAGACATGACCAATTCTTCTTAAAAGCATATGTTGAGTCTTTGAAATCATATGTTGAGTCTTGAAAATCTCAATTGAGTATATACATATAACACAGTGTCTTGTAATTACTATATGGCATTTTAGACTTTTAATGTAGATTAACCTACCCCAAATATGCTTTTAAAGATAAATCACAGGCCCATCTAAAATTGGCACTACACTGGTCTATGACATTTTTGAAAATCTTGGCCTAATAGTTATTCAAAATCATGACAGATCTTATCAATCACTGCAAGTTCACCTATCTTTGACAATCTGAAACACTAAACCTGAATTTGTTGGGTTTTTTAACTAGTTAAAAATTATCAGCAGTTGACCAAAAAAACCAGCTTGCAATTTTCAATTGAAAACAAATAAAAAAATCCAAACATGTGCTTGTTGCGTTTGGTAGAACCAGCATTGGCTCTATGTACAAGAATAAACTGTTTAATTCTAATAAAATAAATTAAAAAATTTCCTTTCACTAAGTCCCCTCATCAGCTGTCGATGGTATCTTCACCTGGCTGGGACCATTGCAATGGCTATATAAGCTTGCAAGGTGACATATCCTTGGTTTTGTTAGCTATTTAAAATATTTAAGGTTTCAGTTTTATGGATCTGACATTTAGGTTGTGGTGGTTTTTTTTTTAATTTGATATATTTCAAATTATTTTGTAATGTGTATCAAAAGATTGTTTCCAAAATTAATTGTATATGTTTTTGAATCAACGTTTCAGATCATGTTCATTGATCTCTTAAAAGAAAGAAGATAGTGATCCAAAATGTTGATTCAAAGATCCATCAACAGAAAGAAGACAATGATTTGAAATGTTGATTTAAAAACATACACAGTTGATTCAAGAGACAATTTTTAAAAATCTGCATATCCTCTTACTAAGCTTTCTTGGCCCTGCACAGGTGTTATCCTCTTTCTAGGATTTCTTCGCCCTGCACTGGTGTTCAATATATAAGCCTTGAGATTAGAACATTTTCTTTGCTATTCCATAACCTGTCATATTCTTACAGTTTGTAGTGTTGATTCAATAACATAATCTGAATCTGACCATTGATCACAATCTACATCAAAAAACCAACCATCAACCACCCAAGAGCAATAAACAAAGCAAATTTCAAGTTTACTACTGCAAAAATCCTTTGTCTCTACATACAAAGCCATTACAATACAATATACATGCAGGCAGTCCATTGTGCTAACATGTGTTGACGTTCAAATTGTACCTGGCCTATTACAACTCCAACTCAATTCAAGTATATGGATAAACTATATTTCGACCAAAGAAAATGCAGACATGACCAATTCTTCTTAACCATGGTGCAATCCTTTTGACCATGAAAATGGAGTTTAGTATTTAAAAGCTCTATAGAACTTGAACATAATTTTTTACATTCTACCAACCTTTCATCAGAAAGGGAGTAAGAAAGAAAACAATACATGGATGCATGATACTCACTGAAAGAAAAACTCTCATTTCTTTACATTTGAACATAGGGACTCCATTACTGTAGAAGAAAATCTCAAAAACTGCAACATATTTTGTCATTAGTGGATGCAGATTGCTTGAAGATTTCTATGTAGTCTGAAATGGCTTCATTATAATCAGAATCTGGGCAATAATATGCATTATAGAAGTTTATGGTGGTGGTGGACTAATTTGTGACAGTTTTTTGAGTGGAAGAAGAGAACAAAAGTTTCACCAAAACTTGTTTACATTGATCCAACAATCTCATTGGAGACATGAACCTCTTTGTGAAATTCAGCTTCCCCTTCATTTTTTCTTCCTACCTTCTCCTTTGATTTTTAGTGTATTCATGTTCATGCACATGCCCACATGTTACCCTATTATGATTATATGCTCTTAATTGACCCTACTATTATGCACAATAGTATTAATTTTTTGTTATGCTTTTTCCTTTTCTATATTATAAATGTTTATTGGTCTCTGAGTCACTTGGCAACTTCATATTAATATATTAATATATAGTTGGGGGTCTAAAATGTTAGAGAACCATTCTTTAGAACAACTAATTATGAATGGAACTACCATTGTTGCATAGTATTGTGGGGTATAATTTAGATGACTGATAAACACATGTTAACCCAACAGATATTGCTTGAAACTTTGGAAGTGACGTGTGACTTCATTTGGACTTCAAGAGCTATTTCTTGGGAAAGATTTAATAGAAAATCACTTCATATTCATGGGTTTCATCATCTCCTTCCAATTAAAAACAAAAAACACATAGAATCTTAATGCTTTTGTAAAGGAGTTGTATTTTTTTAATAATGTGACGATAGCAATCTTTTTCTTGATTATTTAATGGTTAAATCACTTTAGATTGAGATTTTTCTCGAGGCTTTGTTATTACTATTCCTACTTAATGAATTAAAGAAAGGAGCTGATACTATAAATAACAAAATCTAATTAATTCCCACAAAACATTTTTGTAGATATAATAAGATCAGAGTATTTAGAATTAAAATGAAGCTCCCACTGTTATTACAGATCAGTTCAATGCTTGAAATGGAGAAAATTGAAAAAGTTTGTTTCTTTCCTTATATCCTATTATGATGTTGGGTAACTTGAATCATAAGTGAAACATCTCTATAGAGTACATAGGCTAGCTCTCTGACTTAGCCACCAAGTAGAAAATGTACTCAGAAAAGCATGAGTAATTGGAAGCACGACAAAATGTGCTTTCTGTATGATGACCCATACTAAACCCAAATTTAATTGTATTGTTTGTATTGATAGCAATTAAATTGGTAGGGAGAAAGAGTTTTTTTTTACAAACATACATTGAACCTATTCAAAATATGGTATATGAATTTTAATTCTTTATAAATGAAAGCACCAGAAAAGTGGCTACAAACAGTATTCAATATGCAAGGTTTTTTTGGTTGGCATGATTTTTCCACAGTCCATGAAGATGAGAGTTTACTTTTGGAATAAACCATGTAAAAAAAATTTCATCAGCATTTTGGATCACACTCTATAATAAATCATCAGGATGAGGAAGAATTTCTTTTATTGTACTTTATAAGATGATTTGATTCCTCATACACAAATAATATTTTTCTTCTGAAACTGGCATGCTTTTTCTTGGTTTGCAATCTTTGGTTCCAAATGTTATTTTTTGCACTTACACTGTTTTGTTGACAATTCCAGCACTATTTAATTTTCATGCATGATATTTAATTAAAAAAATTTGGTGACAAGTAAATAGGAATCCTTCTTCTGAATGCTATTTCTTTTTTACAATAATGCTACTTTGTTGACAATTACTCCTCAATTTAAATTTATAGTAATCTATAGTCAATTTTCATCCATAGTATTTAGTTATTAATCAGATTCAAATATTCATGAAATTTTGCATTTGAATATAATATTATGTATTTTTTCTTATGCTTGTAACTGTAAGATGTTTTCTATGCCTTTAATTGTTCTTGCCATCATTATATTTATTTCTTGTTTTAGAACTCCTTTACATGATCTACTTGAAATCCTTTATGTTAGTGACTTTTGTGCTTATGCCACCTTGAATGTTTAAGGTATAATTGATTTTTTAACTAAATATTACCAAAACAGAAAATGCTACTTAAATTTGTAGCCTTTAAGTTTGAACATGTAAGCTATGACATAATTTAATTGTCTCTAAGAATCTTGGGTCATCTTGTGCCAAGGTGATTTACATTCATGACTAAAAAAGGATTGCTAATTCTATCTGTTTTGCAGGCTCGCAACATGACAACTAATATCAATTTTATTCTTGATGTACTACGAAGCTCAAATATGGTCAAAATGTAGGTTTGAAGTGCTTAATTTGGGATGTGGCATTATAGTTTAATGTGTTTGATAAATACTTGTAATAAGTACCTTTGTAATATAGAGTTGTAGATTCTCAATTCTGCCTTGTATATATGCTTACATTAATATTTGATCTTTTTGCCAACGTGATAAGGCAAGGAAGAGAACGAATTGGTTAAAGTGGCTTCCATCTCATTATAATTCTATGCCAAATGTACAGCCTCAACAAAGCAGTAATGATGACAAAGTTACAAATAATTTTAAAAGTACCAAATTTGATCACATAAACAAAAGTTGCATATAGATATAGATTCTTCGAGTAGTCAAAAGTCTAGTAATGTATTGTCATTGAGGAATGACGATATGAATACCTAAACAAGGAGCTCATCAGATGGTTGTAATGGGAAATTGTCAATTAGTTGTGGAGGACAATACAAGGATATGAGTGAAGGGGGGAGTATCGTCCACAGGGAATCTAGCTTCAATACAAGTTCTGATGGAAGAACTATAGACATAGGCATTTCTGAGAGCATTTCATTTGATAGGGACATATAAGATAATGCTAATACTTTTAGGATAATTAATAGAACAACTTCAAATCTTGGAAATGAAAAGGAAAGTAGTTCATAGACTGGTATTTTAGATAGGTGTGATACCTATGGTAGCAACATATCTTTATCTTCCAATGTGAAATTAGTTCCATGGTTAAGGTTAAGAGGTGTTGGTCTTTCAAAAAAATTTGCAGCTCAAGCTTTAATGCCCAAGAATTAGGAAGATGCATTTCTTCTTGATGAAGAGTTAGAAAATGATCAATTGACAAAAAAGGATCAAAGATAATCCTCCAAAAGGTGGTTGTTCAACTAAAATTATATGAATAGATTTATCATTATCAAAATGTATGAGACTACAGTAATATCTATGTAAATGCCTCACACTTAATCTTTGTTGAGAATTCTTCCAAATCAAAGCAACATTCTAGTTCAATGGTTTTAAGCTAATGTGTCTATTTTGCTTCACAAGGTTTGAGTAGTTTACTCTATACACTTCACTGCCCTAACTTCTATGTCATCCACTTTCTGGATTTTTCAATAGAACAGAAGATGAAGAAGATGACCCAGGTGTAAATGATTAGGATGTACAACGACTGATTATTGTGACCCAGATGAAGCAGATGACCTAGATGTAAGAAGAAAAAGAAGCGAGCTCGACAACTACCATCATGTAAGATGAAATCACACAAATTTTTAGTTGAAATTTATATATTGATACATATAGTTTGTTTATTTTCTTTTGTGAGCCAATCTTATGGACCAAGTATTTTATTAGGAATTAAAGTTTGTTAGGTTCCTTTTGTACAACAAATGAGACCCAGTGGAGAGGAGTTCAAAATTTTGGGGATGAAGGTTCTATGATGCCTTACGCTCCTACTGCATATAATCCTTTTTGCCCTGCAACACAGTGGGGTGACAATCCTTTCCATACCATATGGCACAACATGGTTCCCATCCATGCCCGTATGAAATACCATTGAAATGGAAAATCACTTACTATTAACTAGGTATTGTGCAATAGATGGAATTTCTCATAGATTGAAAGTTAAAAGCCAGACATACCAACTCGCCAATAGGTATTCCATCTCTCTCACCTGCAATAGAAGCTATATTTATTAGAAACTTGTCTGCAAAGAAAGTTTTGGTTTGGAGCTAAGTTGTATACCTTACCAGTTATATAGGCCAAAGCATTCAATTCATTGCTTATTTTCAAACAAGGCGAGAGGAGGCAATCCCTGATGTACAATTTGGTGTAATGGTTGATGCCAATAAAATCATTAGACCCTCTCACTTTCTCCTGCATTTGCCTGGAAAATGTGGGCAGATGCCACCCTAACATTTTCCACATTTTAGGAGGATAAGCCCCATAGAAAATGAGGTCTAGAAACCTATTGAATCATGCCCACAAACTGTAACTTAATTGGAGAATTGCAAACTGTAAATTGTAATGTTGAAATTAATAAATGATTGTGAAAACATGTTTTCTTAGTTATCTAGTTTTTGTTTCTTAATTATCTTTAGTTTGTGCATCAATTTTTGGATTTGATTGTCTAACATTTTTTAATATCAATGTTTCAAATCATATTCCATAATACATTATTAGAATGAGATTGAGTTAAAGAAAAATCCACAATTGATTATGAAATATGGATTATGACCCATTCAAATCAATTGTAGATTTTTCTTCAGTTCAAGTAAATCAATATGGATTATAACATTTTTTAACATCAATGTCTTGAATATTGATTATGACCCATTCAAATCAATTGTGCCTTAATCTTGTTCTCATGATAGATTATGAAATATGATCCAGAACATTGATGTTAAAAATTGTTACACAATTAAATCCAAAAATCATGAAATTGATCGATATCACGTTTTGTGGAAAATGATTCTATGTGATTATAACGTGTTCTCTACCAGGCCGTGTCAAATTCCAACACTCTGTGCACTGCAGCTTTGTCATCTCTTATGTTCCTCGTAGGCTCGTACCAAGAAGAAGAAGAAGATATTACAATACCAATAGACCTTGTATGCTTACTCTGCAATTTTGGTGAAAAATGCTTATTGTTAAGCTATAAATTGTATGAAAAGATCAGATATGATCTCGTCTACTCAAACATCATATGATTTAATAGTCAAATAGAATATTAATTTAGTAATAGAATATTTTCCTCTTATAGATTGGACACCTTTAAAGAAAATTTAACTTGTAACTTGATATTTTGTTCTATAGATATCTACTGCTGCTACTACATGTGATAATATAACATTATGGGCAGCAGGTAGGGTTCTGTTTCTGAATTACCCTCACTATAATTCCCAAAAGGCCAAGAACACTGAGCTCGTGGATAAACACCAGTTAGATAACCTCTCTAAACATATATATTTGGCTCATTGAATGTCACCCAGTATTTCACTCTGTCGTTGAAAGCTGCAAAGCAAACTTATGCAAATGCTTGGAAGTTCTTTCTGCATAACTCCCAATTTTTAATATTAGGACAAACAAAATAAACTGTTATAGAAAAGGATGACATGAATAGGATTTTAATTTACATGATATTGGGACTTAACCAGCCGCCATATTCATCCTCTAAGGGTTGTGGCAAATCATAATGATTCAAGGTCACCAATATAATTTATTAAACTTTTAGCCATAGTTTTTTCATGACAAAGGAGCATAATAGAATTTAAAGTTCTACAGAATAAGTTAGTCTTATACATACAATTGCATTTCAAGTACTATTTTCTTCGAGATTCTAGGCACTTAATTCAAATTAGATTTAATACTATTGTCTTGAACTGATCTTCATGAGGCCCATTACCCAAAGCTAAGCGTGCTAAACAATTCAATAAAAGGGGATACAACCTCTGTCTAAAAATTTTCCCCAGTGCATAACAACTCATTTATCATCGAGCAGCTTGTCAATCCCTGCCACCATTGCCTCCTGTAAGTTCTTAATGAATTTTTTGCTCTATTTTTTAATTCCAAAGTTTATTTTTTATTTTCTTACAAAAACAATGGTTAAATAAATATAACCTTCTATTTTTTCATTCTTTTTTCAATAAGAATGCCCTAATTTCATAATTTTTTTCTTAAAAAATAGTGGCAAAAACTATGTAACCCTCTATTTTTCATGCTTTTTTCAATTACATTTCTTAGATTTCTGTTGACCAATCATTTTTAACAAAGGAATATTTGTTTTATGGTGTTTACATCCATGCAGATTGATGGGGGATGACTTTCCTTTATGAATAAGAGAATCCAAGTAGAAAAGGAGCAAACTCATGGTGAAAGTTCCTTAAGAGCAATATTTCTGCCATTGTGCTAGACTGTGAAATGGTGGGTGGTAGTCAAGATAGGTCTCTAGACCTTTGTGCATGAGTCTGCTTGGTGGATGAAGTCTTCCATTGCTATGTCAAGCCTCTAATTCCAATCACAAATTATAGGTAATAAAATGTTTACAACTTACTCTTTTTGTTGTAGCCTACCATTAATAAATGAATTTATCATTTGTATTGGTGGATATTATTTGTAGATATGATATCACTGGCATCAAACCAGAACATCTCATGGATGCCATGCCACTTAAGAAGTACAAGAAAAAATTCAACAAATTTTATATAATGGAGAAGCAATTTGGCGAATTTGTTCCAAAGGGGGAAAAGCCAAGGCTCTTGTAGGACATGGCTTAGATAATGACTTGCAATGCTTAGCAATGGAATATCTTGCCCATCTTATTAGGTATACTGTATACATATTAAATATTAATTTTTTATTACATTATGATTTGATGAAGTTCAAATTAAGAATAGGTGGCCATAATTTATACATGTTCATTTCCCAGGGACTCTTCTAAGTACATTCCACTACTAAAGAGTAACAAAGCTAGCAACTCACTCAAGTATCTCACTCAATCATTTTTAGGGTAATTTATTCTGCACCTCATTCATTGGTTATTATTTGAATAAGAAATGTACTATGATAAATTAATTTCTTTTAAGTGTTATACTGCACATATCAAAGGCATAGTGTTAGAAAGCAAAGTCTACCAATTTCACTGTGGTGTAAACCAGTTCTTAACTTTTCAACATTTATGTCTATGTATTGTGTAGTGGAGATGGGAAAGCATTGTGTTGGGAGTATCCTTCCTAGTTTTCTTGTTGATTGCTTGTTACATTGTGATTATTGTGAACTATTTATACTTGGTTAAGTAATCTATGGGATTGATTTCACCTCTTTTGTTATTACCAAGGCATACTTTGATCTTTGTGATAAATATCTAATAAGGATCTTGATATGTGCACCCCTTCTAATTATAAGTAGGTTGGATAATCATGCTATTGAGATGTTGTGCATAGAGATACACATTTTGTGTCTCTTTTCTCTCTACCATGTGTGTGCTCTCCCTCACCTTTCTTATAATTGATGGCCCAAGTTTTAGAAACCAGTTTAATGAGTGATTCAAAGTTTAGGGTAGATAGTATATAAAAATATGATGTATCATATTAAATATTCAGATAGGTACAAGATGATGTTACAACTTACAACAATGCAGAGGGCATCCTAAAATAGATAGAGTTACAAGTGTGATGGGTCACACCCATTTGGTATTAGTAAGAATAGTTAATTAGGCAATAAATAAGTTTAGAACATTTAGAAAATAAGCCTAAAAAATAATTGGAGGTAGTAGAATTTGGAGAAAAAAATGGTTGCAAAACCTTTTGTTAAACCCCAATGAAAAGATACAAATTTGACACCAACTTATTTTGAGATGCTATTAAAGATCAATGAAGGAAAGATGTTAAGTGGACTGAGATGAACACCTAAAATGGAATGCTAACTTTCTGGAGTAGATGGGATCTTTGAAAGCCAAACATCTAGCAAAGAGGAAAGCCATTAAAAAAATAAAATATTAGAGTATGATGAAAAGATGTCAAGGGACACTTATATGTCTTTGGTTGGTGCAGTTAAAATTGAGTTTGATGCATGTCATAGGGGTGGGAGAATCAAAAAACCTCTATTGTTAATCCTCTCTCTGGTGTTGCAAGTAGTAGTGCCATTCATAGGGATAAATGGATTTTTCAAAAACTACATGCTGCATTTCATGGAAAGAAAGACTTAATTTTTGTGATCATAAGGATAATTCAAGTATTCCTCTTGCATCAGCCTTGCAAATGAAAACATAGTAGTAAATATGGAATGAATATTGCAATCTTGATTATCTAATATTAGGCATCAAAAGCGCCATCAATTGAGATAAAATGTATATTATATTCCATGATAAGTATTTAAAGGATACCTGTTGGATTGCACAACAACAATAACTTAGTTGCTAAATACAATTATTAGAAGAACCTTCCCTTAATATGAGACATCCTATCTCAACTTATGTAGAATGATGGTACATCACAGGGTCAACTTTGGAGGAGGTCCCACATACTAAGTACATGCAAGAATTGAATTAAACCTACATCGATTTTGGTAGATTGATTGAAGAGTTAAGGGAGACGTCAGGATCTGTACCTCTATGTATTTTAATACACCCAAGCATGGGGTGACTAATCCAATACAAGGAAACTAAAGTTTTCTTTCCCACAACAAAATTTGTCAGAGGGCTATTAATCATAGATTGGAGAAGAAAATAGGAAACTAAGGTGGCATTGAGACATAAACAAAATCTAATAATTTAAACATAAAGCATCGAAAGTGATTTTTTTTTTGAGAGTCCCTATGTATAGATTGAAATTGTTGTGTGTTAAACCACAAAATGAAGAATTCAGATTAAACAAAATTCTTTAGATTCATAATAAAAGTAAAATGATATCTATTTTCAACAAAATCAACTCAAAACTCTCATAAAGATTTGTAGATGAACTTAGACGAATGCTATAAGTATAAAGATGAATGCTACCTGAAACTTATTGCAGATACATACTTCTTGGTACTAATATGAAATATCCTTCCTACACTCTTCTTGCTATCCTTCCAAGGCACTTGTCTTCCTTTGAAAACTTTGTTACAGATACGGGGTTCTTAATGTTGATCTCCTCTCTACACTTTTCCTCTCACTATAAGAATGATGAGTGTTTTATTTAGAACATGTCTATAAGAAGTTCTGTTAATTTTCTTAAATTATATTCATTTCCAAAGTCAAAATTAATTCAGGAGTGTTCATAGCAGCAAAAGATTCTGCTTAGTCTTTTTAGACAAGCTGCACTATATACAAACTGATATTTTGTATCTTTGATTTCTTTGAAATCCAAGTAATTAGGCTGTATGGTTCCAAAAAGGAAAAATTTGTAGATCACAGAAAGATAAAGATGATCAATGATTGAAATGTTTGTAGAACACAATTCAATATTATTCAAAATATTGATTTTGTAGTTGTTGCACTCTTTTTATTTAATAATTGGGAGCAACCTTTTATGATGACTACCTGAGATTAGCATGGGAACAATTACTTTTCTAATTGAGTCATGGTTAGTGGAGTTGGTGAACCATCATCAACCATCAATCAACAACCTCTGACTTTATGATATACACAGTTCAAAAATGAAGCTAAGTTCCACCTCTACTTCTTGTCTCCATGCTATTGGGCTTATGCACTTTTCACAAAATCCTATGATGGAATGATCCTCTTGCACATGATAATACCGGAAATAATCACAATCATGATATTCTTTGTGTTTCCTCTTGTTTTTTTTTTGTGATAATTTTGCAAGCTAAATAGATGGGTTCTATTTTTTTATTGTGATAGTCTAATTATGTCTATGTGATTATGTTGTCTTCTGATCTGCAGAAACATATTGTAATGGCTGTTAGAGTTAGCATGTGTGATTGATCAAGAGAAGAGAAAAGTAGGATACAGTCACATACTTACGTGTTCACCCCCTAAAAATCATTTGAGTAATCATGAAGTTGTCCTTCTACCAAGCTAGCTGCCTTGATAATCATTGCTACATGACCTAGCCAATTGACAATCTAGTTGTATCTTCCTGGTTAAGTTGTCAAGTCTCTTTCCTTGATTCAATGGATCATTGATTGGCCTATTAGATCAGCTGCAACTGTCTATATGTCTGGAAAGCATTCTCAGACTTTGCATTGGTACTCCCACTCTGTATGATGGCATTTTTCTTGGCTCCTCCAATGCATCTCAGAGCATGGACACTTGAGGATTTTGGTTGCTCATCTAGATGGTTTTCTGTTATCATCTTATGGGGTCCTCCCTCTCCTCTTGTATTACTGTCCTTGCATGGGGGTTTGCTGATTTTAGAGTAGATGATGTTTATGTTTGCTTTTTGTCTAGGGCCTCTTTTATGGACTTAGTCCTTTGCTACTGTACCTGTTGTATGTTCTAGTATTGTTGATCCATTTTTTATCATTTGTGGACATTAATTTTCTTTTCTTTCTCTTTCTTTTTCGTAGAGATGTTAACACAAAGAAGTCAAGAAATGAGAAAAGTAGCTAAGAAATACACAATTTGTTAGAAAATACCTTCTTTTTCTCTTGCATGAAACTAAAGAGTAGAATCTCTCTTGCATTGTTAACAATGGGTATGCACTAAAGCACTTAATGCATAAGATGGTCATCAAATTAGCTAGTCTTCTTGATGAAGGCATTAAAACAAAGCCATCAATAGACCTCCTTCAAAGAATCAATTCCATGGTCAGTGCTTGACCTACTTGTTATCATGTTGCACATGGATGAAGTATAGAAAAGACAAATTGGAGATGATAAATTCTATATTTGGGGTTAAATCAAAGATTGGAAATTGTTCAAAAGGCAAGTGCAAAGGGTCAAAGTGCTCTGAGCATTGGAGTTAATCAATAAATTTGAGTGCAGTGAATGTTAAAAGAGAGATAGATAGATACTGGAATAATTTGTCTGTAGCATCTTTTGATATTGTTTATGAAGAAGCCTTTGAAAACTTACTTTGGTTTTATTTCATTTCATCAGTATTTGGGGTGTTGATTTTCCTTTGGGAATCAGTTTTAGACAATCCATGGATGCTATCAACCCCTCATAACTTCACATCATTAAGACATTATGGTATGCAAATTTTGTGACAATAACTTCATGATTCTCCTACAAAATTTCTAACACGACCTTGAAAAATACCAAATGATCTAAAGATAATTTCATGATCTTCCAACAATATCCCAATCGGATGTACGTCAAAGACCCACTTATAGGAATATTGATGTCAGCTACAAAAATATAGATTTATCAACTCTACATTTTTTTGAATTGCATGTATCTTATAAGGAATATTGATCTTAGTGATAAGAATATATATAATTTCTTAACTCTATATATATATAATAGAGTTCTACAGGAAAATCTACATCTAGTTCCTCATCTCATGAGTATGGTTATGTTTCCATTGATGTAAAAGGTGTGAAATTAGATCATGGAGAAGGTAGAGAGTATGATGATGAGTGGTGTTTTGTGGTTTGTGTTGCTTTTCTTAGTTCAATTGTTTTTCTTCATTTGAATCATTTGTACTTGTGCATCATTTTCATATATAATATTGTATTCCACATTCTCATTGTGTCTTGTCATTTGAAATTTTACCAAAGGGGCATTCATACTCAATGTGATTTGGAGGTAGGCTAGGCTTGGTTTGGTGCCTATAATTTGATCCAATGAATATTCATTTTTGGTGGCAATTGCACTTGTTCTTTTAGTGTATTTTTTGACGAGTTTTTAATATGTACATAGCTCCATTAACTGTCTTTGCTTAGATTTAGTGGAATTGGAGGTTTGCTTGGAGAAGTGTTGGTTTGGATACTTCACTCATAGATTGATTGAGCAAGCTATTTTTTCAATTCTGCATCCCAATAATGAATGTCCTATAAACAGAATGGTTCATTAGCTGAAATTGCAAAATTAGATTGATGGAGAAATGCCTCTGGTAAGTGGAAGGCCTATTGAATCTTAATAAACACCTTCAAATGCAACTAGAATATATTGTATTTCTTTTAACGGTAAAGTGGAGATGGGTCTTAAATTCTTAATATTGAACTTCTTTGATGATAAAAATAGTTGACTGCTTAGTTACATTAGCAAGTCAAAAAATATTTCTTTACCAAAAGGATGCATATTACAATATCCATTATAGATTGATTTGCAGTCTTGCTGATAAATCCTTCCAAGCAGAATATCATAATAATTCATAGAACTCATGTTGCATGTTCTTGTCGCTTTATGCTACATATTTGTATTTACGAATGCAATATCTATTGAGTGCAGCATTTGGCATAATTTTCATAAATTGCTTACCATGATATTTAATAGTCATTTTCTTGTATAGGGATGCATCTTGTATAGAATGCAACAAGATGCTATAAGGACACACGGCAGGTACTTTTTCTCACCAATTTTCTCATTTTCCACAAAATTAGATTCTAGTGTGTAGTTTAATATTTACTATTTTGATTTTTTTCATTATTAGCAAAATTATAATAGTTCGTAGGTTGTGCTTGCTATGAAAATTTGTAAGATGATTTTTTTTTGTATTCGGTTGCACGATACTTTCCTTTTGCACTAAAATTTTATGCAATGGAGTTGAGAAATTCATCATTTAAAGTTAGTGTCTCAAACTATCATATTTACTATTTTTCTTTTTTCTTTTTTAGGAAAATTTGAATCCAGTTCGTAGGTTGTGCTTGCTGTGCAAATTTGTAAGATGGTTTTTTTGTATTCAGTTACACGATACTTTCCTTTTTCAATAAAATTTTATGCAATGGAGTTCATAAATTCATCATTATATTAATACAACTCTCACTATCTTAGTACATTTTAATTATTTTTGTCTTGCTTTGCTTGCATGGTAGGGAAGCAACAACAACATATAGGGAAAAATCTTAAGAATTGCAAAAATGATTAAGGTGTTTGTAGAATTAGTTTGATTTGCTCAGTGAGCAAGCTTTAGCTTTGATTCCCTCTGGCCTTTCACTGTAGCTTTGAATCGTTTTAATAAACAACTCTTGCCAGTAATTTGCATTTTAATAAACAGACTCTAAACCCTTCATCGGAACCCTATTTTCAGGTTGTAGCTTGCCAAATTGGAGAAGTGAAAGGTCAAAACCAGAAGAGTTTGGAGGATCTGAAACCAATAGCGGTGGGGAAAGTAGCAAAATCACAGGTAAAGGATTTCATTGATTTAAAATCCACATTAGCAAGAATGAAGAGCCCTAATGTTAAAACCTAAATGTGCTTAGTATTAGGATCTTGGCCATAATTTTTAAGGATGCATGTTAAAACCTAAATGTGCTCAATATTAAGATCTTGGCTGTAATTTTCATTTTTAAAACATACTCTAAAACCCTCATTGAAACCTTATTTTAGGCTGCAGGTCGCCAAATTGGAGAAGTGAAAGGTCAATACCAGGGCAGAGAATAGGAGAGCGGAGACCTTAGAAACTTTCAAGAAAATGTAATTTTGGCAAGTGTAAAGCTAGATCCCACAAACTTTTCCAGCGTCCTCCCTGCCTACAATAAAATGAGAGTTTTGGAGCAAGGTATGTACATCCATCACGAATAATAGAAGGTGGATTTCCATCAGATATTATGTTTGGAAATGCTTGGTAGAAATGTATGCAAAATGTGGAAGCACGACATGGTGAGTGAACTATCAGTCTCCCTCTCCCTACAGTTGTTGTTTCAATCTATTTACAATAAATGAACAATAGATCTAAAAATATCTGGGTTTAGAGCTCCTAGATTCCTTTTAAAGGAAAGTATCGATTGTATAAAAAAATGTATTATATATATATATATATATATTAAATATGTTGACAATTTTAGTTGGCACTGAGATCAGGAGGCACTGACTTAATGGAGTTCTTAATTGAGGACTGATCTGATAATTAATTTTGAGGAGATGAATTTTGAGGATATATTCTTGAGCACATTTGAGACACTTTAGGGAAACCCATTAAATTGACCAAATTTGGGGAAAATGCCTTTTTTTCTCCTTTCATTGAATGCATTATTCCATAGTTTATGGGAGTAAACATGAAAGTGTTTAATATTGTTTAGCAAGTCATTTAAAAATATTTTCGGATTGAACAATTTGCAGTCTTCCTTGGTATCTTGTTTTAGAAAGAACAATTATTTAAGGAAGCACTTGATCTTGAGGAAGAGGTAAAATTTATTTTTTACTTTTTAATTTATATTATTCTTTTGAATTGAAGTTTATTTATTTTTTATTTTATTGTTTATTATTAGTTTTTAAGTTTATGTTATTGTAGGTATTATTAGTTTATAAAGGGAGAATTTTATTTTTAATTTTATTTTTTTAAAATAAAACATCTTAAACTTTTTGCTAAGTTTGTCCCTTGGAAAGATCATCCTTGTGAAATTCTTCACTTGGAAAGGGATAAGTCATTTTGAACCACATTTGAAATCTCTAACTCAAAACTTCTAGATAAAATCTCTAAGTCATTTTGATTGTGGACAGGTATAGAGCAAGGAGAAAATGCAAAACCAGTGCCTTCTAGATGAATTTACAACCCACCCCATGTGCAACAATGGCATTATTGAAGACATGTATTCACACAATGGTTTTTTAGTTTTAGTTTTAGTTTTTTTCAGTTTTAAAAGCATAATAAATCAACAGTTTGCACACTGTGAAAGATTTTGTATTCAAAACTCTATATATAGAGTTTTTTGTAACATATTTTATATACAGTTTGAATATAAAGTGAATTATTTCCAATCCTTTGAGGATTCAAAACTCTATATATAGAGTTCTTTGTAACATATTTTATATACAATTTGAATATATAGTGAATTATTTTCAATCCTTTGAGCAGATTTGTTGAAGTTTTATGATTATTTCAGTTTATAAATGACTAAATAAATGACTACCATGACTAAATAAATGACCAAACAATGACTAAATAAATGACTACAATGACTAATTAAATGACTAAATAAATGACTACAATGACTAAATAAATGACTACCATGACTAAATAAAATGCTTACCATGACTAAATAAATGACTACCATGAATAAATAAACAACTACCATGACTAAATAAATGACTACCATGACTAAATAAATGACCAACTAACAACAATCAATGACTAAATTAACCACTAAATATACTACCAAATTGATCAATGACTAAATATATGACTAAATTAATGACTTAATAAATCACTACCATGACTAAATAAATGACTAGTTAACAACAATGAATGACTAAACGACTAAATCAATGACTAAATCAATGACCAAATCAATGACCAAATCAATGACTAAATTAATGACTAAATAAATGACTAAAATAGTTTAGTCATAAATTTGGTCATGTTATAAATGACCGGCAATAAACTACTAGTGGTCACGTGACCAAAATTAGTCATTTATATGCAATTTTTAGTAGTTTATTTAGTCATATATTGTTGTTTTTGTATTAGTGGTTGTAGCCATTATGGATTGACATCGTGTTGAGGCAATATTTGATATCACGATGAGATGATATCATTTCTTTTCCACATATGGTTGTAGCCATTGTGGTTGGCATCGCGATGAGGTGATGTTTCTTGTGCACCAGGAAGTATTCCTCCCTAGCTAAGAGGGAGTGTTGATGTTATTGCAACTTTAGGCTTCATACTTCCTTATTTATTTGTGATTATTTAATGGCAATGTATCTCTAAGATGGACGACCTCTTTTGTAATTATTTATTGTAATTAATATTTATTGAAGAGGCGTGAATTTCTATAGAGGCCGACCTCTCTTGATACTAATCTATATTATTTGTAATTACATTTTATGAAGGTCGACCTTGCACTTGAAGAGGTGTGACCTCTCCACCATGATGTATATATACAAGCTCATTTCATTCCATTCATCATCAAGCAAGTTCAAAGTCTCTTCTCTTCTCTCAAGTGGGAATTATCAAGAGCAGATTGTGAAGTTATCAAAAGTATATTGTGAACTTTTCAAGAGAATATTTGAGTTGCAAGGAAGTGTAGATTATTTGTCTATCATTGCATCTTGTGAAGGTGTTGATTATTGGCCTTGAGATTGGCCTCATTGTAAAGAGACTTGTTGTTGGGTTTTTCTCCCTCAATAGGAGGGTTTTCCCAGGGTATCTGTTGTGTTATTGTGTCTAATTTTGAATTAATTTTTTGTGCATTAATCTAATCATAAAACTAACAAAAGGCTACAAAGATACTTTAGTGCAAGATCACCATTTTTCACATTTTAACACCTAAACTCAAAAACTCAACCTAAAACATGCTTAGTGGTCTTGATTGACCTTATTCAAAACAAAACATGCTCAAAGACTCATCCAACTACCTATTAACCTCCTAATTACCATCAAATGATCAAATAAGGAGGATGAGATGTAGGTGCTCCTGCACCAAGGTTGTAAAAGTGTATTAAAGAGGGAGACCAATGGTAACCTCTCTCAAATGTTAGTTTTGGAAGTTGAAGTGGTTTATTTTAGGAGGGAAACATTATCAAAATCCATGAGAAACTTGAATGGAGGATGATCCTTGGATTGGGTGTCAAACCAAATGAGGAAATGTTGAGATTTCCTTAAGAAAAATGATGTTTTGGTGAGTGAAATTGAGTTTCTGAGTTGGGAAGTGTTAATTTATGTTAGATTGAGCATGAGAAAGATATTTTAGGCTTGTTTGAATAGTTTTCAAGTTTTGGAGTGTTTGGCAAGTGCTACTTACAATAAAACCTAGGGTTTCTAAGCCTAGGGAGAGGGTTTTATGGTTTGGGTGGTAAATGATTGAATCTTTGCAATCTAATGTTGTAATTTAAATTTTTTATAGATATAAAGTTCTTCCCCAAGGTTTTTGGAGATTTGGACAAGTTTTGAAGGTGGTCCCTTTGTAAAAGTGGGCTAATTTGGGCCCTTAAAAGCATAGAAAACCTAATTTGTGTAGTTTGGTACAAAACAAGCATTGGTGATTGTTGGATATGTTGAAAGGATTTGTAATGGGTCCCTGATGTGTGTTGTGTTGTGAGTTGAAAGGTTGTGGGAGTAGAATTATACCCAATTGAGTGACTTTGATATGCTACAAGGAACAGTGTGAATATGCTGAATGAAGAGGTCCTAATGAAATTGTAAATTGAAAATTGTGCTTGCAAATTGGAATTGTGTTTGTGTGTTGCAGGCCTCCCCCTACTACATTAGGAGTATATTCCAATTTTTTAGAGACATGTATGGAAAATTTGGTAGCATAGACAAGGAAATCAACTAGTTTGTTTAACTATTTGACAAAATACCTCAATGAAAGTTTTGGAAGCATACACAAAGTAAGTCAATTGTTAAATAACAAAATTCCTCAAAGAGATGTGGTTTAAAAATGTAATTGGAAAGTGTCTAGAATTGTGTAATTTAAAATGTCCATTGAAAGCCTAATGTTGTAACATGACAAACAAACAATGATCAACATGGAATATGCAAAACAACAAAAAAGAAAGCAAGCCATAATAGAATGAAAAAAAATGTACAAAGACTTCACATACCTAAAAAACTAGAGTTTCAAATGGAGGAGTTCTACCCAATTATGTAGCCTTTGGTTCTTCTTTCCTCAAACCCTTCAACAATTTGACTTTTTCAAAAGCTTGTTCCCCTCCAAACTTCAATTGTATATCAGTTATCACTAGAATTTAAAATTGAATTGATATTGTGTGGTTGAAATTAAGCATATCAAATGTAGATTAAAAAAAAATCAAGCACACCAATAAGACATTATATTGAAGAAAACTAATTAAAAACTAAATCAAACTCTTAATAACAATAGTTTATTCAGTGACGTCTCATTGTCCTCTATCTCCAGTGTTTTTGTCAATTCCAACTTGCTCTCAGATCATGTGCTAGGCTCAAAAAATGGTCTTCCTAGAGAACAAGATTTGAAGATGATGATTTTTTTCTATGATAAGATATGATTAACATGCTTAAACTAAACATGATTGCTAGAATGTAAGATTATGAAATTATGAATGCTAAACCTGATAACGACAATGCTAAAATGTTAATCACCTGTCTCTAATGCGTGTGTGTAACCAATGCTTGGATTCGTAAGGGTATTTATAGATTTTTTGAAAGATTCTGATTGGTTGATGTGATCAACAATTGAAATCAAGCTTGTCAAGATGAATGGTGAGATATTTTGGAAGTTGAGAGAATAAAGGAAGATATTTCCTTCCCACAAAACCTTTCACTCAAAAATAGGGGCAACTTTCCATTTGTCATTTTTAATTATGAATTGGTTTTGTAGTTGAAGATAATTCCCATAATTAAATAAATAAATTTATTTAATTACATGTGAAATTAAATTTAGAAGTTTTATAATTAAATAATTAATATTTAATTATGTGTGAGGGATGAAAATGGAAGGTAATTAAATATTAAAAATAATTGTGAGATGAAGAAAGTGTTTGGAGGAATATTCCATTATTTCAATTTAAACATTCAAATTATGAATAATATGATAATTAATTTAAACAAATTATAAAATTTATTTAATTTAATTAAGAGGAAGATGGAAGATGGTAATAATTAAATAAACTTATTTAATTAATTAAGGTAGAAGAATTATCAAAGTGAGCAATATAAATAAATAATTATATTTATTTATATGTAGATGATTTTGAAGATTAATTAAATAATTAATATTTAATTAATTAACAAGCTTGATTAACCATGACCATTTTTAGATGTATACATTTTTCCCCTCTTTGAAGTGATGTGTGAAACACATTGCTTCAAAGAAAATATTCTTTCCTTTGAAATTTTCTACGTTTGATTTTTCCCCTAGTTGGAAAAATCTTATCGATATGTCCTTGATTAAAATAAATGTACCTAATATGCCTTTTGATTTGAATCTGATATGTTTCTGATTGAAAAACGTTGTTGATATTAATGATGCCCCCTCGGGAGGTAAATTAGTGATGATGAGAGGGATGCAGTGATTTAGCTTCCAATAATTGATTAAAGGATGCCCCAGTTTGAAAAATAAGGTCAGAGTTCGAGAAAAGAAGAAAAATAAAATGCCACAAAACTCACCTTGTTTGACTTTTAAAACATAAAAGGAGTAAAAAGGGCAAGTCATTTTCACCTTTTGACTATAGTGATTTTGTTGCTCTGACACTAACTTGGTGAGATGGAGATTTTGTATCATAGGCATAGATTTGAGTGAGCCCATTGATACCAAAGACCAGCTGCGTATGGACCATTGGTGAGTCAATCCAACCCTTTTTGTGTTGAAAATTTGTGATTTTAGTTGAATTTTGATGTGTTTTAGCATGGACTTAGGTTTGAACATTTCGTTTTAGTGCATAGAATAGCACATTTAGCACTTGCGATGTTTTATTTTAGCGCATGCAAGGTGTAGAATAACACTTTGAGGAAATAGGTAGTTTAGTGCATCCGATAGGTGAAATTGTGCATATAGGATGCATGTAGGAAATTGGGAGTGTAGCGCATATAGGAAATAGAATAACGCATATAGGGTTTCAGTGCATAGAGGAAATGAATTAGTTATCTAAGGACACAGAATGGTGCATAGGGGGATTGAGCTCATCATGGGGAAACTTCAGCACATTTGGGGTTTTAGTACATCGAGGTTGCAAATTAGCACATTTTAGGAAATGTAGGCCGAATGCATTGTTTGATGAAAATGATGAAAGAATGATGATGTATATTGCTTCTTTGGTCAATAGATAGATAAATTGTCTGGTCATTATGTTGATAGCAATAGAAATGGGAGAAAGCCTGATGATGAATTGATAACTTTGCTTCCCGAAAATAAGAAAAGCAAAGAGTAGATTGCTGATAACTTTGTTTCCATTGAATGAAAAATAAAGAGTAGAATGATTGATGGATTGTCTGATAACTTTTCTTTAGAAAACAAAGATTAGATGATTGATATGACTTCTGATAAATTTTCTTTCTATAATAGAAAACAAATAGTAGATGATTGATATGATTTCTGATAAATTTGCTTTCTATGATAGAAAAAAATAGTAGATGATGTGATTTAAACATATTTATATTTGTGACTGAAGTACAAATAGGAAAATGATTTGATTGTTGGTAAATTTTCTCTCTTGAAAAAGAAAACAAATGGTAAATGATGATAGAGTAGAGTGATTTGATATTTAGATAGAGATTTTGCATTGATTTCATGATTTGAGTCACTTAGATAGAGCACTTGATATGTTTCACTAATATGATGCATTGATATGGGTCACTAATATGATTCACTGATATGGGTCACTGATATGGTTCACTGATATGGTTCACTGATATGGTTCACTAATATGGGTCACTGATATGGGTCACTAATAGATAGATATGAGTCTAATTGATTTGTATGATGTCAAATAGATAGTTCATGTTGATATGAGTCGATGACATGAGTCTGATCGATTATCTTTGTGATGACAAAAAATAGTAGGGTTTCAAAAAACTCCATATTAGAGAGCACTTCCCTATAGGTTGGGATCAGATATGAGATATGACATTAGTAGATGTATAGATGATAGTGGGATGTGGGTTGGGAATTTCACTGACTATGCCATTGATTCAGGTCAATAGGGGACTATTGACTACACTAGCAGAGAGGAAACATTCAGAGCATAACACCTTTCATTTTCCAATGGGTGAGATGACCATGACCCTTGAGGATGTATATAGGATTTTGGGGATTCCAGTGGTAGGTGCTCTTGTGTTTTATAACCACAAGGAGCTAGGTGGTGTAGATGCAATCAAGAGAGTGTTTGGGGATGCTCATATAGTAGGGGATTGGGTGCCATGGCTAGATTTGAGGGGATTTCTGACCTTACCCACTATTTTGGGTGTATTCATTGGAGGCTTCCTTTTTCTGGACCACCGATCAAAGGGATTATTAGTTGGGTGGGGTAAGATCCTTGAGCTGATGATAGGTTAGTAATGGAGATATGTCTGGGGGAGCTACATATTATCTCATTTATATCATGACTTGCATCAGGTAGTAAACAACAGAGGGGGAAATCTATTGTGTGGTGTTACCCTACTCCAAATCTAGGCATGGGAGTATATTTCTATTACAAGACCACTTTGTACTCAAGCTAGGAAACCAGGTAGGCCATATGTATATACATATTCTAGTGCACTTGTCCAACCCAAGTTGGGCAAGTTGGAGTACTAGCGACGAATTCTTGATGATATAGATTTAGTGATATGGAAGCCATACAAGGATTGCGAGGTGTGGGATACTAATCATTTGGAGATGCCATTTATATGTATGCCCTAATATCTAATAGGTTAGATCCCTTTTGTTATAGAGAGATTTTTGGCATTGCGGGTACAAAGACTATGGATATACACAGGGGATGCCTTAGGGCACTGCACACTATGGGCTATGCAAGGATGATCCTAGATAGGGGCCATGCATTTCATACTAGGTGGTGTATACAGAGTATACCAAGTTACAACCCAAGGCATGGGATTACAGGTCAGACATTACTGATTCAGGGATGTCAAATGAGTACTTGACTCATTTTCACACACATCCATTCCCTTGTTTTACATGTCTAGATGAGCCAACACCCATTATGATGGAAACTCAGCTAGGAGGGATGAGATAGGAGGATGTGGTAGGGGGAGAGTAGGTAGTTGGTGGAGGAGAGGAGGAGGATAGTGGAGATGAGGAGGAGAGTGGAGATGGGGAGAGCTCAGATGATGGTGGTGAGCATGATGGCGAAGATGACAGAGGGGATGAGTAGAGGCCAGACATTTTGGGCAGTGTTTAGATTATTTAGAGGTCGAGGACTAGTACTGAATGGTGGACAATGATCAAGGTCTCTTCTATAGCACAACAAGCATAGATAGCTACTCTGCAAGCCCTAGTAAAAATGCTTCAAGGGTAGTAGGCACAGTTGCAAAGCTAGTTGGCTCAAGCTCAGAGTTTGGCAGTGCAGTTATAGACACAACCTGCATAGGTACAGGCGCAGAGACAGGCACAGGAACCTCCTCCTACCTCGAACCCATAGGAGGCCCAGTTGATAGCAGAGAGAGACTCCTTAAGATGAAGGGCATTAGAGGCAGAGGGTTTTGTTGAGAGACTCATGGGCACTGTTGATATGCAACAGTGATGAATTTTGATGATGTGCATTTTCGATGTGATGGTGATATGGATATGGATTTGTTTGTATATGTTATGAGATGAATTTGTGATGCCTTTGATAGTTTAATGCCTAACCTGTGATGCAGGATGATTCTTATGATGATGATTTGTGATGCATACTAATAATGTCATGCAGGTGGATGACTTATGATGTGATTATGAAAATATACAATGGGATATTTGATATGTTTCTGAAAACTATAATGTTTTGCAAATGATGAGGATATGTGATGTATGTATGGAATTTTTATTTTTGGATTTTTCAAATGCAAAATAAAATAATGATGATGTGATGAAAAATGGATGTTGTGTTTATGGTATACATCATGAATTTGTAATATGGTTATGGATTAGGAAATGATATGTGATATGGGTCAAATGTAATGTGAAAAATGATATGATATTTAAATGATATGAAGATGATAGATGAGTAAAGATATGATATGAATGTAATGTGACAAATGATAAATAATGGGATGACATGAACATGATTAATAATAATGATATGTATGATAAGATGATAAATGACACATAATGAAATGATGATGATAAATAATAATGAGACATATGATAAGATTATAAATGATATGTAATGAAATGTTGATGAAATGATAATGATAATGAAAATTTAATGAAATGATAAGTGAAATAAAATAGATTATGAAATGATGACACAAAGATAAAATATGATAATGAAATGGTAATAAAGATGATAAATCATATGCAACTATGTAGAATGAAAATGAAATCAATATAAAAATGATAAGTAAGATGTTAATAATATGAAGATGATAGATAATATGAAAATGAAAGTGATATGAAATACCTAATGGATAAATTAATGATATGAAATGATAAAGGATCTGAATGATATGAAATAAAATGATATATAAAATGAAGATGATATAAAATGAGAATGATCAATGGTATGCAATGAAATTATATAATATGAAAAATGGATAAATGACATGATAATACATAATGATGGATAAATAAATGATAAAGGATTGAAATGATATTAGAATGAATGATAAATGATAAACTATATGATATGTACAAGACCTAGATGAAATGATAATGATTAATGAAATGATGATGAAGATGAAAGATGATAATGAAACAAATGTTCAAATGTCCTCCACAAATAGTCCAAAGAGACATGACAGTCGTTGATATTTTTGTTTAGCCTTTCAAAACTCTGATGCAAATCCAATATGCAGATATATATAATGATCTAAATGAAATGCAACAAAACAAAACCAACCATTTGTTGAGCCCTTTGTTATATTTCTTGAATCATCATAGAGTGTTTAAAATGTTGGAAGTATGCACAAGCATTAGAGGGGAAATTAGCACCAATGATGACCTAAGTACAACTTTCATGATTTTTCATATAGCAAGTGAATACAAGCATTGAGGTATAATTACATTGAGATGACCTGAGAATTTCTTGCATAAATGGACAAATATTAACCACTTTCTAATGCAAATGTGGAACTATCATCAATGATACACTTTGGAAATCATGTATCGTGACATATTTGCACCAGATTGATAGTTAACTTCAAGACAACAGTTAAAGAAAAATCATTCTCTTTCCTCACCATTCTAGTTCAGTGCATCATCGAGTGTGCTCTAGAGGGATGATATTCAAAATCAAACAACCACTGTTCAAAATATAATACTACTATTCCAAACATTATTTAGATTTTAGATCATTCAAATATGTGTTATGATATGGTACTTACTAAAAACTATTATGATATGGATCAATGATTGGATAATTGTTCATGTGATTTGATTGTTTGTTCACATGATTGGATTTTATGTCATTGTCTAGATATTTTGGTAGAATTTGAAAGTTGATTCCCCCCAGTATGGCAATGTTTTGCCCCCAGTATTGACACAACTTGCTAAAAGGAATATGTACAATGATCAAGCCATGGTAAGATGTTATCACTCCAAGAAAATGATGGAAGTATGGTGTTGTTATGGCCCTAAGATGATGATGAAAGGATGCATGAAATGAAATCTAAGAAGCTACATGCAGAACATGACTTAATAGATGGAGTGCTACAAATAGTGTCTATTTGCTAGATTTCCACTATTTGTCTTTATTGAATTTTTCTTTATTCTTTTTTATTTTATTTTATTTTTCTTGTCAATAGACTACTTGTTGGCAGGTTTTCACCCTATGACAATTTTTATTTTTATTTTTGTATTTTTTTTTAATGGGTTTGTTTCTAATTTTTATGAATTTTTTTTAGGACTTTTTCTAATTTTTATGAATTTTTTTACGAATTTTTCTAGTTTTTATGAATTTTTTTAGGACTTTTTATGGATGATGATAACTGATTTAAACATAATACTTCTTTAGGTGCATGCTATTGATGGGTTTTCCAAAAAGGTTCCCTTTTGGTGTTGATAGCTTGTATGATCCTAAACCGTATACTATGATGACCATGTAAGGACCTAACCAATTTGGTTCAAACTTTCCTTTCTTCTCTCCATCTCGTTGATTTTGTGGGTTTTCCTTCAAAACAAGATCACCAACCTGAAAGGTATGTGGCTTTACTCTGTGATTATAGCTATGAGACATCATCTATTGATATTCTTTCAAATGATCGGCTACTCATTGTCTCTTCTCATCAAGGAGTTCTATCTCTTGCAGTCGGGAAACTCTATATTCATCATCTATGATTAAACCTTTCAGTGATACTCTATGTGATGGAATTTCAACCTATAGAGGTAATATGGATTCTACTCCATAGACAAGAGCATATGGTGTTGCTCCTATTGGAATTTTGATACTAGTTCTATAGGCCCATAATGAGGGATTGAGTTGTACATGCCAATCTTTCCTTGCATCATTCACATTCTTCTTCAAAATTTTCAATATAGTCTTGTTTAAGGCCTCTACTTGGCCATTCCCTTGTGGGTAGTAAGGTGTTGAATATAGAATCTCTTGCAAAGATCATCAACATCCTAATTCTTTAATGGTTGTCCATTAACTATGATGATGGAGTTGGGAATGCCATACTAAAAAATGATATAGTTGAGGATGAACGATGAGATTTATTTGTCGGTAATCTTAGTGAGAGGTACTGGCTCAATCCACCTGGTAAAGTACTCTATCACCTGCATGATGAAGGATGAATCTTGCCAACTAGATCTAATCCCCATTAAGAGAATGGTTAGGTCGGCGTGAATGGTTGTAGTTCCTATGTTGGTGCATGGATGAGATTCCCATGTATCTAAAATTTTGAGCACTTCTCTACAAAATTTAATGATTCTATTTACATTGTAGGCTAGTAGTAACCCATTCTAATCAATATCTTGGATAAGGTCAGTCCTCTTGAATAAGTACCACAAATGCCACCATGAACTTCTTGTAAAACCTTGTCAGATTTGTCATGTTCAAGACATAGAAGTAAAGTACCATCAAGACCATAGTGATAAAGGGTGTCAGCGATAAGAGTATAATGAGAGGATTGATACATAAAGTTACTCTTTTGGTTTTGGGATAAGTTGGGTGGTAAGATTTTTTTTAGGTAAGCATAAATCTTACCATACCAAAGTGAATCGGATCCTACTAAGTGGCAAATGATTTGGCTTTCAGGTGTGTCATAAGCAGGTGCAAATGATTGTTCACCAGAAATTTATAGTGAACCTAATTTTCTAGGAGTTGTAACAATGATGTGACCATGGCCATGGCATCAGTTGCTTTGTTATCAAGTCTTGGAATATGTATGAACTTGATATCAATGAAGTACTTCTTGAAATCGTCAACCATTTTCTTATATGGCAACAATTTGTCATATTTGGTCTGATAATCATCATTGATCTAATTAATGACTAACTACAAGTCACCATAGACTTGTATTTCTATGATCCTCCATTCCTATGTGATCTTTAGTCCAGTGATTAAATCTTCATACTCAGATATGTTGTTAGTGCATTGAAACATTAGCCTATATGACCGAGGAATGGTATGTCATTGAGAGGAGACAAACAATATGTCTACCCTCGATCCATGTTGAGTGAAAAAACCATCAAAGTATAATGACCATGGTTGTTTGGATTCTATAGTGAATACATCAGCATATGTAAATTCAATGTGCATGGGATGCTCTGCTTGTAGTGGTGCTTCAACTAGTTGATCAGTGATAAATTTTCCTTTGACTGCTTTGTGATCAACATAATGGATGTCAAACTCACTTAGGATCATAACCCATTTTGCTAACCTGCCTGTTAATGTAGTCTTTCTTAGCAAATACTTGAGTAGATCAATCTTTGCAACAAGATTGATTTTATGAGTTAACATGTAGTGCTGAAATTTATATGAGGAAAAGACTACTACTAGAAAAGCCTTCTTGATGAAAGTATAGTTGAGTTCATGAATTGTTAGCATTCAGCTGAAGTATTAAATTGCATGTTCCTTTCTTGTAGAGTCCTCCTATGCTAATAATGCCCCCAAATATGTCTCTATTATGACAATATATAACATTAGTAGTTTGTATGGATTTGGTGGTACTAGAATTGGTGGGTTCATTAGGTACTGCTTGATCTGTTGAAAAGCCATTTCACACTTGTCATCCCATCTGAAAGGAACATTCTTATGCAATAGATGTGTGAAAGGTAGAATTTTATCTACCAGTTATGTGATGAATCTTTGGATAGATTGAAGTCATCCATGGAATGACCTCAACTGACTGATATTCCTTTATGGAGGCATTTACATGATTTCTTGTACGTTGGCATGATCTACTTCAATTCCTTTTTCTGACACTATGTATCCAAAGAGATTTCCAAATGTGACCCCAAAAACACATTTCTTGGGGTTGAGGCAAACTTTGAACTTTTCCAACCTTGCAAAGATTTTGGATAATACTTCAAGATGTCCTCTTGTGTGTGATTTTTCTAATGTATCATCTACATAATCTTCCATGAATGTGTGCATCATGTCATGAAAAATTGTAGTCATAGCTCTTTGATATGTAGCCCCAGTGTTCTTTAGACTGAAAGGCATGACATTCCAACAATAAGTTCCCCACGGACATGTAAAAGTTGTTTTGTCCTATTCTTCAGGTGCAATCTTGATTTGGTTGTAACCAGAAAAACCATCCATTAGTGAATATATGGCATGGCCAGCTATCAAATAACTATAGTATCAATGTTTGGTAGTGGGAAGTCATCCTTAGGACATGCTTTATTAAGATCTTTGAAATATGTGCACACTCTGAAACTTTTGTCTGGCTTGGATATAGGAACAATGTTGGAGATCCATTTTTCATAGTCGATTGATCTTATAAATCCCACATTAAGGATTTTTCTAAGATCTTCTTTAACCAATAGTGCAACATGAGGATGCATCTTTTTGAGTTTTTATTTCACAATTTTAACTCCTATTTTGATGGACAAATGATGCATTATGAGATTGGGATCAAGATTTGGCATGTCTGCATAAGACCAAGCAAAGTTGACTTGATTTTCTTTTAGAAATTCCATGAACTCAGTATTTCTTTATCTGTCATTGATGCAGCTAACTGTAGAATCCTTTATTTTTTTGAAGTTTCAAGATTAACCTCTTTAGTAGGCTCAATCAAGATAGGTGATCACTCATGATAGTGCTCTGGGAGAGTGTCAAGTATCCCATCATCTGGAGCTTTAAAAAGGTTTTCACCATCTAATACACTCTTTGTTTTATCTTTTGTTTGATCTAACACTGTCATATTTTGGTTTTCACAGTTAGATTTTTCTTTTTGATTTTTGCTTTTACAGCTAGGAGACTTGACACTCTCCTTATTAAAGACTCTATGTCAAAAATTTCTAGTGGAACAATCATTTGTGTCATCTATATAAAGGAGGTTCACGATAGATTCATCACTTGGAAACATAGGTATATCGATAGGTTCAGATAAATCCCAGTCAATGAGATTAGGATGGATTAAAGGTAGTGGGTCATTGGGCTACGTGAAATTGGCTATGGTTATGACCATAATGGAGTTGTCTATAGGATTTGAGGTATGAGGTAGATCAATGATTGTACCGTTCCCACTATAGTCTTGTTCATTTAAAGCTAACTCGGTATCACTAGAATCATAGTTGCCTTGTAGTTCAGATCCTTGCAATTGGGACCCTGACCCTTCACCTTTGATTAGAGTTGGGGTATACTTGTGTATCACATCAACCTTTTTTTCCCTCCACAACTCATCATTGTAGATGGTGTCCCATTCATATTCACCAAAGTCTATGTCAGAGTTATTATCCACAAAATTCTAAATTGTTGTCAAACATGCTTCTCTTGTATCAGAACCTTCTTGCAATGTGAGGACAATACCATGCAACTACTTAGATGTTCTTTCTTTTGATTTAGTATCATAGCCTAGTTCTGTTTTATCTTTTGCAGCAAGTCCTGGAAGGTGAATAGGCTCAACTACTCCTTTTCTCTTTCCGATAGGACCATTACCATCATATCCCATCTTCTGCATGATTGAATACCCTTTACCATATTGGTTAGTTGGTATTTTGACATTGAGGACTATTTCATCTTCATCTTTATATAGCCAATTTAGAACTTCTCTATCCTTAGGATCTTCCATGGGGAATTTTTCTTTGATAAATTTTCCATTAAACTTTGTACTTGGCTTTGTTGGTGATTGTGTTGAGGTTGATGCTGTAGATATCTAATGTTGTGTGATAGAAGGTTTCCCATGTGATCAAGGCGATGTAGGTAGATTAGCAAGATAGAGTGAGTACTCTCCAACTCCATTATCCTTGAACCATAGTTGCTTATCAAAGCTTTTGGTTAACTGACTAATTTGTGTATCAACTTTGGAAGAAGTACTGGCAGGAGCTTCTTGATTTTTGGGAACCAAAGTATCTTGACTAGCTTTGATGTTGGCACAAGTTTGACTGTTTAAATTATTAGCTGGTATTGTGATCTCCTATCCATCATAAGGAAACTTAAGGCATTAATGATATGTGGATGGGATAGCTTGCATTTTGTGGATCCAATGATGACTCAACAAGATTTTATATGCAAGATCACAGTCTAATACTTGACAAAAAGTATTCTTGATAACAGGTCCCACTCTAATTGGTAGCATGATTAAACCCTTGGATGCTCTTTCCTCATCATCATAGGCTTTAATATTAATATTTCTTATAAGATCAATGGAGTCCTTAGAAAATCCCAAAGCCTGAACTAAATTCATGGTACATATGTTCAAACCAACACCTCCATCTATTAGGACACGTCTGACACAAAACTTGTGGATCATGACTTCTAAGTATAGTGATGAATTATGGGGATGAGTTAGGGAAACACCATCTTTCTCAGAGAATGAGAGGCATGTGTGTGAGGAAAAGTGTCCCACCATGGCTTGAAATCGGTCCACATCTAGATCAATGGATATAGTTGTTTCAACGAGGGCCTTTTCTAGAATTTCCTTGTGTGTTGGGGAAATCTTTAGGAGTTCTAAGATAGAAATCTGAGCAATATTTTTTCGAAGTTGATTGAATAAGTCATATTGATGTTGAGGTGGGGGCACAATGGATTTTGAAGAAGCACCTTTTAAGACAACTTTAGGTTGTGCCCTTGTTGTTGCATTGACTTGTCTATATTCCATTTTTTCCTTAACTTTTATAACATTGACCAACCTGTCATCAGTGTAGATATGGTTGATTATATTATCATTGATATGATTCACACATTTTCCAGAAGACTCACCCTTTTGATAGTTGGGAAAAGGGTTGTGAAATTCTTGGTGGTCTTCATTT
The DNA here is from genome assembly GCA_007258455.2 of Sequoia sempervirens. Lineage (NCBI taxonomy): Eukaryota > Viridiplantae > Streptophyta > Pinopsida > Cupressales > Cupressaceae > Sequoia > Sequoia sempervirens. The sequence goes on from VDFB02271358.1 coordinate 466,329,514, forward strand.
GATTGTTGGTGTCCTATTGTGATGGTGCCATTTTTTATTAAGTCTTGAATGACATTCTTCATAGCTTTACAATTATTCTTATGATGGCCCTTGCACCGATGATAATCACAATAGTATAAGTAATTCCATGATGGAGGCTTCACACTGGGTTCAAAGTTGCATTGAGGTGGAAAAGTAAGAACATTTTTAGCCATTAAATATTTGAATGAAGTTTCTAAAGATTGACCCTGTGGAGTAAAGATTCTTCTGCTAGAGAAAAATGAAGATCATTGCATATTTGTGTTTGAGATATTTCCTAAGTTATTTTTGTTGTTTCCATGATACCCTTGATTGTTGCCATTCCCTTGATTGGGAGTCAAAGTTTGATTCACGTTGTTCCTCAGAGGAGGATTATTTCCTTGATTTGTGACCGAGTTGATGTTGTTATAGTTATTGTTGCAAGGAGCACTTGGATTACTAAGAACAAATGGCTTAGCCAAGACATGATTTGTGTCTACAACACCATAATTTACCACATTTTTGTTGCAATTCCAAAACTTAGACTTGTCATTGTTGTTGTGGTGATTTGAAGAGCTAGGATTGTCCTTATCAATTTTAAGTATCCCTCTCTAGATTAAGGAACCTTAAATGGTGATGGCATTTTCAATAAATTTCTGAAAAGAGGGAGGACAATGAAGATTAAAATGATAGATCATCTCTTGATCTAAGCTATTTATGAAAGTGGTGATATTTTTCTATTTAGGAACATGATGTGGGTATCTAGCGAAAAATCTTCTCCATCTCTGAAAAAATGTAATGAATGGTTCACCAATTTTCTGTTTAGCCTTGCAAAGATCAATCATGGTTATTTGATGTTGTATGTTGTAGGAATATTGTGATATGAACTCATTAATCAATTCCTCTAATGTCTTGATAGGCGGTGTGATTTTTGATAGCCATTCCATAGATTGGCCTCCAAGACTCCTAGGAAACAAATGCATCAAGTATGTGTCCTCATGGGAAAACTCTAAATTCATATTTCTAAAGTCTCTAATATGATTGATTGGATCCAATTTCCCATTATAATGATCAAACTTTGGAACTTAACAATGTTTGGGAAATGAGATCATGTTAATACTACGATCAAAAGGGTAAGGACAAATATCATTGATAGCATATTTCTTCATTGTGGTTTCCCCTTGCATGTCTTTAATTTTTCCTTGTAGTGCTTTAATCTGTTGACAAAAGGCGCTATTCAAACAAGTGTGTTTCATCAAGACTTCTCTTTAAGTTCTCAGTATCAAAATCATGAGGCAATTTAGCTCCTTTGTCAGCCAAATACAAGAAATATTTCTCTTTGTTGCACTCTAAAATATTTTCTAAGGCTTTGTGAAATTTGGGATCTTGCTCAACCTCTCTAAGGTGATGTTCTTCATCTCGTTCATCATCACTATCTATAGGAGTTTTTCTCATGTCCCTATATTTGTTGTAAGGAAATGGATTTTCTTCTCTGTTATCCATGTTGGTGAAAAGGGGATTATGACTCACACTATAAAGGGGATTACTACTCTCACCTTCTTCTTGAGTTTTTTGGGTACAATCTTCTTGTTGAATATCCTCTTTCAACTTATTGTATTAAGATCTTGTAAAAATAGGCATATGACTTCAAAATGTTCTTCCAAAATTAGATCACACTTTGATAAGTGTGAGAATGATGGTGTTTTGATCCAGTGAGATGAAATTATTATGATATGATCAAAGATGTTCCTAATTCTTGATTGTGGCTTCCAATGATGAAGGATGTCAGAATCCTATTGGGGAAATTGAATCAATAATCAGATTTTTTTTTCAAAAGGTGCACTTGTAAGATTTGATCTTTGTTTTTCAAGAATGATAAGTATATCAAATGGCCTAATTAAACTCACTAAAGTATTTGACTAGGATGTGTTGGATATTCAATAGAAGGTTGTGTTAGATAATTGAAGTTGAGAGGTTGATTGTGATTGTGTCGTTGTGATAGAGCTCTTCTCTAGAAATAGGCTCGTGAATATAAAGGCTCTACAATGAATTCGTCAATAAATCCCCTAGAAAAATCTTGGTACCTATGGAGAAACTCATGGTAATGGAGCAAGACATTTCTACTTTTATACAAAAACTTTCTACATTGCAAGGTTTTCTTGTAACCTAAATGTTTCTTAGGTTTCTTGATCCTATTGGAAATTGATTTCTTAATAAACTTGGTTGATTTCCACTCTCTAAGCATGAGAGAATTGTCAAAATGCTACTAGACAAGGATATTACAAACTTAGATCTATCAAAACTAACAATTCTGGAAAGTGATAGATGCACTAATCTGTGCACTATATGCACTGTATAAATAGGCATATGCCCTAAAGAAATAGTCAAATGCACTACAATAGACCTCAAATGCGCTACCTTGTGTCCTATATGTGCTAAAACAACTCTCTAATGTAGTCTTTTGAACAAATTTGAACAATTTCAACTGAATTTTTGCATGCTCATTTTGGATGATCTTTTATCTAAATTAATGTGATTGAACACAACAAATATTCTAAAAATATTTATTTTTAAGCCCTATACAAACATCAAGTGTCTGTTCAAAAATGTTTTCAAAAAGTGTTTTTACAAGTTTTGCACATAACAAACAATGCAAGCAGACTCACTCTTAGTACTCAAGTAGGTCATCATAATAACCATAGCCCACATCTTAGAATTGTGTTGACTCACATAGTCGTGTCACCCCCAAAGGGGCCCCCGTGTTTTTTTATTTTCCAAGCACGTACTTAGAGTGAAGGAAGTTGATATCGGATCCCCTAAGGAAACAGTCCTTGGTAGTTATATGGTGAGTATCTTGGGGGCAGATTCTTTGCTCCCCTTGCACTATGATTATTAGGATGTTTGAAAACTGACACAGCTAGCTTCTACACTAGGTTCTTAGTAAGGGTTTCCATTCGGTGTGGAAAATGATAAACTCCCTCAAGAGACCTCCCAAACTTTGGAACAAAGGATTTGGGGATGGTTATCTTGCACACTACCGTCAAATTGTGGACTTTCGCTGAATTCGCTTTTGATTATAGTGGGTTGGAAAACTTGGCTTTAGTTGTTCCCACTTAGTTTGTTCCTCTTGGGTGAGTACTTTTTCCCACAAGAGTAGGCCCTCTAAAGGATGTAATAAAGCATTAAAATTGCAAAAATTGAAAAGGAAAGTCTAGTATTCTGATCACCTAGTTAAGGGGAGAGCATAGACTTATTGCCATAGACAAAGCAAACAATGTTCTTTTTAGAGCCCAAATGACAATGATTTAATCTATGTGAAGATATTGCTTCACCAAAAGCATGAGATTCATTTTAACCACAAAATCAATGTGTGGTGACTACCCTAGGATTGCTTCTTTTTAAATTCCATGTCTATCCTAGGATTGGTTCATTTTAAATTGATGTGTCTACCCTAGGGTTGTTTCTTTTTAATTAGAAAAAAGTTCTATCTATGGAGGGTGTCAAACTCAAAACATTGTTTAGTTACAACCTGCATGCACTAAAAGATCATACACATGCACTAAAACAAATAGTTAATGTGCTAAAACAGACCTCATAAGCACTACAGAAAACCCTAAATGCGCTAATCTAAAAATGCAAATTTTTTTCAATTTTTTTAATGATTTAAGCTAAATGAACCATTTTGTTCCCTAGATGCACTAAAGTAATTCTCATATGAGCTGAAACAGTTCCCAGATGTGCTAAAAGACCTACAGCAGCACTAAAAGAAGCCCTAGATGCGCTAAAGAAACCCACGAATGCACTAAAACACAATTTTTTTTTAAAGGTTGAACTTCAAAATGTGAAAACCTATCAAAAAAACTACAAGTAGATGTTAAAAATGGGGCAAACGCCCCATGATGGGTGCTAGAAAATGTGTGGTTGAAATTAATCATATCAAATGTAGATTCAAAACAAATAAAACACACCAATAAGACATTATATTGAAGAAAACTAATTAAAAAACTAAATAAAACTCTTATTTTAACAACAGTTTCTTCAATGATGTCTTATTTTCCTCTATTTCCAGTGTTTTTGCTGATTCCAACTTGCTCTCAGATCATGTGCTAGGCTCAACAAACGGTCTTCCTAGAGAATGAGATTTGAAGATGATGATTGTATTCAATGCTAAGATATGATTAACATGCTTAAACTAAACATGATTTCTAAAATTTAAGATTACGAAATTATGAATGCTAAAGTTGATAATGACAATGTTAAAATGCTAATCGTCTATCTCTAATGTGTGTGTAACCAATGCTTGGATTCACAAGAGTATTTATAGAGTTTTTGAAAGATTTTGATTAGCTAATGTGATCAATGGTTGAAATCAATCTTGTCAAGATGAATGGTGAGAGATTTTAGAAGTTGAGAGAAAGATGGAAGGTTTAGAGAATAATGGAAGATGTTTCCTTCCCATAAAACCTTTCACTCAAAAATAGAGGCAACTTTCCAATTGTCATTTTTAGTTATGACTTGGTTTTGTAGTTGAAGATAATTCCCATAATAAAATTTATTTAATTACATGTGACAATGAATTTAGAAGTTTTCACAATTAAATAATTAATATTTAATTATGTGTGGGGGATTAAAATGGAAGGTAATTAAATATTAAAAATATTTAGTTATGCATGAAATGAGAAAAAGGTGTTAAATTAAATATTTGTAATATTTAATTTAATTGTGAGATGAAGAAAGTGTTTGGAGGAATATTCCATTATTTGAATTTAAACATTCAAATTATGAATAATATGATAATTAATTTAAACAAATTATAAAATTTATTTAATTTAATTAAGAGGAATATGGAAGAAGCTAATAATTAAATAAACTTATTTATTTAATTAAGGTAGAAGAATTATAAAAGTGAATGATATAAATAAATAATTAAATTTATTTATATGTAGATGACTTTAGAAGATTAATTAAATAATTCATATTTAATTAATTAACAAGCTAGATTAGCCATGACCATTTTTAGATGTATAGAGATATTATATGCCTTTCAATGTGAAAACTATGCTATTTCATTCAAAGGTGGTTCAAAGGTGGTGGAATCTAAAAATCATGCATGGACACTTCACTCAATCATCAAAAAGCTACTTTTTGTCAAAGCATGCACAGAACCAAGATAATATGTAGAATGTGGGCTGACATAACGGGTATATTGTGTTTTTTACCATTTTTAGTGGAAGATATAATGTCCTCGCATTATAACATGAGCACATTATCTCTTGCTAGAATGGTCATGTCCCTACTTAAAAACACGCTCACATTATCATAAAGTTGGTTTTTTAATACATTTATTTGTTCTCTTTGTTTATACTCTCTCCCACTCTCTCACAAACTCTCTCCCACCCTCTCACCCACTCTCCCACTATCTCCCACCCTCTTCCACTCTCTACCACCCTCTCCTAGTCTACTAGCCCTTCCAACTCTCTTCCTCTCTCTCCCACCCTCCCCAAATCTCTCAATCTCCCCAACTCTCTCCCGCTCTCTCCCACTCTCTCCCGCTCTCTCCCACTCTCTCTCCACGATCTCTCACCCTCTCCCCCACTCTATCCATCTCTCTTCCACCCTCTCCCACTCTCTCCCACCCTTTCTTGCACCCTCTCCCACTCTCTCCAACCCTTTCCCACTCTCTCCAACTCTCTCTGACCCCCTCCCATCATCTCCCACTCTCTCTCTACTCTCTCTTGCACTCTCCCTCTCTCCCACATCCCACTCCTTACCACACCTCAATCCCTTTAACCTCACCAACTCTCCCAACCCTATCCTACTTCTCCTACCCTCTCCCAACTCTCTTCACTCTCTCTCTCCACTCTCCCACCTCTTCACTCCCTCACTCTATCCCACCTCTCTCCCACCCTCCCTCTTTTATCCCACACCTCCCATACTTTCTCCCACTCTACCACTCTCTCCCACCCTCTACCATTTTCCAATTGTCCGCCACCCTCCCACTCTCTCCCACTCTCCCTCCCAATTCCCCACTCCTCCCACTCTCCCACACACCTCCCACACCTCCCACCCTCTCCCACTCTCTCTCCCACCCTCTCCCACACTCTCCAACTCTCCCACCTCTCCTCTCCCACCCTCCCCACTCTTTCCACCCTCTCCCACCCTCCCCACGGGGCCACTCCCCACACTCCCTCCCACTCCTCTCCCCCTACCTATCTCCAACTCCTTCCACACCCTCCCAATCTATCCCACCCTATGACCCCTTCCAACCTCTCCCACCTCCCCACACCTCCTAATTCCTCCCACTTTCCCTAATTCCTTATAATCCTCCTAACTTTCCCACCTTCTCCAACTCTATCCCAACCTCTCCCACTCTACCCAACCCTCCCACTCTCTCCTACTCTCCCAACTATCTCCCACCTGCCTCCACCATGTTCCACTCTCTCCCAACCTCTCCCATCCTCATACTCTCCCACCCTTCTCCCAATCTCTCCCACCCCTCTCCCACCTCTCTCACACCCTCTCTTCCACCCCATCCCAATCTCTCCCACTCTCCCCAACTCTCTCCCTAATTCTCCCACTCTCTCCCACCCTCTCCAACTCTCCCCAACTATCTTGAACCCTCTCCTACTCTCTATCCACCCTCTCCCACCCTACCCCACTCTCTCTCACTCTCTCCAACCCTCCTTCCCACCCTTTCTCACTCTCTCCCACTCTATCCCAACCTCTCCCATTCTCTCCCAATCTCTCCAACTCTCTTCCACCATCTTTCACCCTCTCCCTCACTCTCCCACCATCTCCCACTCTCTCCCACCCTCTCTCACTCTCTCCTTCTTGCTAAAATGTTCATGTCTCTACTTCTTCAAAACATGCTCAAGATGAGAGTTTTTATACTTATTTTCCTTCTATACCTCTCCGACTCCCTCCCCACCTCCATTCCCACCTCCCACCATCTCCCACCCCTCTTGCAACCCTCCCACCCCTCCCAATCTCTCCACCTCCACTTCACCACCTCTCCTGACTCTCTCTCCAAATCCATCCCACCTTCCCACCTCCAATCTCTCCCACCCTCTCCTACTCTCTCTCTCCCAACCTCTCCCACCTCCCACCTCCCTCCTATTCTTCCCACCTCCCACCCCTCCCTCTCCTACCCTCCCACCCTCTCCCACCTCCCACCCTCCCACCTCCTCCTGACCTCCTCCCACCTCTCCCACCCTCTCCCACCTCTCACTTTCTCCCACACCTCCTCTCTCCCACTCTCTCC
>VDFB02271358.1:466336871-466415111 GCA_007258455.2 Sequoia sempervirens
AAAATCTTTGCAAGGTTGGAAAAGTTCAAAGTTTGCCTCAACCCCAAGAAATGTGTTTTTGGGGTCACATTTGGAAATCTCTTTGGATACATAGTGTCAGAAAAAGGAATTGAAGTAGATCATGCCAACGTACAAGAAATCATGTAAATGCCTCCATAAAGGAATATCAGTCAGTTGAGGTCATTCCATGGATGACTTCAATCTATCCAAAGATTCATCACATAACTGGTAGATAAAATTCTACCTTTCACACATCTATTGCATAAGAATGTTCCTTTCAGATGGGATGACAAGTGTGAAATGGCTTTTCAACAGATCAAGCAGTACCTAATGAACCCACCAATTCTAGTACCACCAAATCCATACAAACTACTAATGTTATATATTGTCATAATAGAGACATATTTGGGGGCATTATTAGCATAGGAGGACTCTACAAGAAAGGAACATGCAATTTAATACTTCAGCTGAATGCTAACAATTCATGAACTCAACTATACTTTCATCAAGAAGGCTTTTCTAGTAGTAGTCTTTTCCTCATATAAATTTCAGCACTACATGTTAACTCATAAAATCAATCTTGTTGCAAAGATTGATCTACTCAAGTATTTGCTAAGAAAGACTACATTAACAGGCAGGTTAGCAAAATGGGTTATGATCCTAAGTGAGTTTGACATCCATTATGTTGATCACAAAGCAGTCAAAGGAAAATTTATCACTGATCAACTAGTTGAAGCACCACTACAAGCAGAGCATCCCATGCACATTGAATTTACATATGCTGATGTATTCACTATAGAATCCAAACAACCATGGTCATTATACTTTGATGGTTTTTTCACTCAACATGGATCGAGGGTAGACATATTGTTTGTCTCCTCTCAATGACATACCATTCCTCGGTCATATAGGCTAATGTTTCAATGCACTAACAACATATCTGAGTATGAAGATTTAATCACTGGACTAAAGATCACATAGGAATGGAGGATCATAGAAATACAAGTCTATGGTGACTTGTAGTTAGTCATTAATTAGATCAATGATGATTATCAGACCAAATATGACAAATTGTTGCCATATAAGAAAATGGTTGACGATTTCAAGAAGTACTTCATTGATATCAAGTTCATACATATTCCAAGACTTGATAACAAAGCAACTGATGCCATGGCCATGGTCACATCATTGTTACAACTCCTAGAAAATTAGGTTCACTATAAATTTCTGGTGAACAATCATTTGCACCTGCTTATGACACACCTGAAAGCCAAATCATTTGCCACTTAGTAGGATCCGATTCACTTTGGTATGGTAAGATTTATGCTTACCTAAAAAAAATCTTACCACCCAACTTATCCCAAAACCAAAAGAGTAACTTTATGTATCAATCCTCTCATTATACTCTTATCGCTGACACCCTTTATCACTATGGTCTTGATGGTACTTTACTTCTATGTCTTGAACATGACAAATCTGACAAGGTTTTACAAGAAGTTCATGGTGGCATTTGTGGTACTTATTCAAGAGGACTGACCTTATCCAAGATATTGATTAGAATGGGTTACTACTAGCCTACAATGTAAATAGAATCATTAAATTTTGTAGAGAAGTGCTCAAAATTTTAGATACATGGGAATCTCATCCATGCACCAACATAGGAACTACAACCATTCACGCCGACCTAACCATTCTCTTAATGGGGATTAGATCTAGTTGGCAAGATTCATCCTTCATCATGCAGGTGATAGAGTACTTTACCAGGTGGATTGAGCCAGTACCTCTCACTAAGATTACCGACAAATAAATCTCATCGTTCATCCTCAACTATATCATTTTTTAGTATGGCATTCCCAACTCCATCATCATAGTTAATGGACAACCATTAAAGAATTAGGATGTTGATGATCTTTGCAAGAGATTCTATATTCAACACCTTACTACCCACAAGGGAATGGCCAAGTAGAGGCCTTAAACAAGACTATATTGAAAATTTTGAAGAAGAATGTGAATGATGCAAGGAAAGATTGGCATGTACAACTCAATCCCTCATTATGGGCCTATAGAACTAGTATCAAAATTCCAATAGGAGCAACACCATATGCTCTTGTCTATGGAGTAGAATCCATATTACCTCTATAGGTTGAAATTCCATCACATAGAGTATCACTGAAAGGTTTAATCATAGATGATGAATATAGAGTTTCCCGACTGCAAGAGATAGAACTCCTTGATGAGAAGAGACAATGAGTAGCCGATCATTTGAAAGAATATCAATAGATGATGTCTCATAGCTATAATCACAGAGTAAAGCCACATACCTTTCAGGTTGGTGATCTTGTTTTGAAGGAAAACCCACAAAATCAACGAGATGGAGAGAAGAAAGGAAAGTTTGAACCAAATTGGTTAGGTCCTTACATGGTCATCATAGTATACGGTTTAGGATCATACAAGCTATCAACACCAAAAGGGAACCTTTTTGGAAAACCCATCAATAGCATGCACCTAAAGAAGTATTATGTTTAAATCAGTTATCATCATCCATAAAAAGTCCTAAAAAAATTCATAAAAACTAGAAAAATTCGTAAAAAAATTCATAAAAATTAGAAAAAGTCCTAAAAAAAATTCATAAAAATTAGAAACAAACCCATTAAAAAAAAATACAAAAATAAAAATAAAAATTGTCATAGGGTGAAAACCTGCCAACAAGTAGTCTATTGACAAGAAAAATAAAATAAAATAAAAAAGAATAAAGAAAAATTCAATAAAGACAAATAGTGGAAATCTAGCAAATAGACACTATTTGTAGCACTCCATCTATTAAGTCATGTTCTGCATGTAGCTTCTTAGATTTCATTTCATGCATCCTTTCATCATCATCTTAGGGCCATAACAACACCATACTTCCATCATTTTCTTGGAGTGATAACATCTTACCATGGCTTGATCATTGTACATATTCCTTTTAGCAAGTTGTGTCAATACTGGGGGCAAAACATTGCCATACTGGGGGGAATCAACTTTCAAATTCTACCAAAATATCTAGACAATGACATAAAATCCAATCATGTGAACAAACAATCAAATCACATGAACAATTATCCAATCATTGATCCATATCATAATAGTTTTTAGTAAGTACCATATCATAACACATATTTGAATGATCTAAAATCTAAATAATGTTTGGAATAGTAGTATTATATTTTGAACAGTGGTTGTTTGATTTTGAATATCATCCCTCTAGAGCACACTCGATGATGCACTGAACTAGAATGGTGAGGAAAGAGAATGATTTTTCTTTAACTGTTGTCTTGAAGTTAACTATCAATCTGGTGCAAATATGTCACGATACATGATTTCCAAAGTGTATCATTGATGATAGTTCCACATTTGCATTAGAAAGTGGTTAATATTTGTCCATTTATGCAAGAAATTCTCAGGTCATCTCAATGTAATTATACCTCAATGCTTGTATTCACTTGCTATATGAAAAATCATGAAAGTTGTACTTAGGTCATCATTGGTGCTAATTTCCCCTCTAATGCTTGTGCATACTTCCAACATTTTAAACACTCTATGATGATTCAAGAAATATAACAAAGGGCTCAACAAATGGTTGGTTTTGTTTTGTTGCATTTCATTTAGATCATTATATATATCTGCATATTGGATTTGCATCAGAGTTTTGAAAGGCTAAACAAAAATATCAACGACTGTCATGTCTCTTTGGACTATTTGTGGAGGACATTTGAACATTTGTTTCATTATCATCTTTCATCTTCATCATCATTTCATTAATCATTATCATTTCATCTAGGTCTTGTACATATCATATAGTTTATCATTTATCATTCATTCTAATATCATTTCAATCCTTTATCATTTATTTATCCATCATTATGTATTATCATGTCATTTATCCATTTTTCATATTATATAATTTCATTGCATACCATTGATCATTCTCATTTTATATCATCTTCATTTTATATATCATTTTATTTCATATCATTCAGATCCTTTATCATTTCATATCATTAATTTATCCATTAGGTATTTCATATCACTTTCATTTTCATATTATCTATCATCTTCATATTATTAACATCTTACTTATCATTTTTATATTGATTTCATTTTCATTCTACATAGTTGCATATGATTTATCATCTTTATTACCATTTCATTATCATATTTTATCTTTGTGTCATCATTTCATAATCTATTTTATTTCACTTATCATTTCATTAAATTTTCATTATCATTATCATTTCATCAACATTTCATTACATATCATTTATAATCTTATCATATGTCTCATTATTATTTATCATCATCATTTCATTATGTGTCATTTATCATCTTATCATACATATCATTATTATTAATCATGTTCATGTCATCCCATTATTTATCATTTGTCACATTACATTCATATCATATCTTTACTCATCTATCATCTTCATATCATTTAAATATCATATCATTTTTCACATTACATTTGACCCATATCACATATCATTTCCTAATCCATAACCATATTACAAATTCATGATGTATACCATAAACACAACATCCATTTTTCATCACATCATCATTATTTTATTTTGCATTTGAAAAATCCAAAAATAAAAATTCCATACATACATCACATATCCTCATCATTTGCAAAACATTATAGTTTTCAGAAACATATCAAATATCCCATTGTATATTTTCATAATCACATCATAAGTCATCCACCTGCATGACATTATTAGTATGCATCACAAATCATCATCATAAGAATCATCCTGCATCACAGGTTAGGCATTAAACTATCAAAGGCATCACAAATTCATCTCATAACATATACAAACAAATCCATATCCATATCACCATCACATCGAAAATGCACATCATCAAAATTCATCACTGTTGCATATCAACAGTGCCCATGAGTCTCTCAACAAAACCCTCTGCCTCTAATGCCCTTCATCTTAAGGAGTCTCTCTCTGCTATCAACTGGGCCTCCTATGGGTTCGAGGTAGGAGGAGGTTCCTGTGCCTGTCTCTGCGCCTGTACCTATGCAGGTTGTGTCTATAACTGCACTGCCAAACTCTGAGCTTGAGCCAACTAGCTTTGCAACTGTGCCTACTACCCTTGAAGCATTTTTACTAGGGCTTGCAGAGTAGCTATCTATGCTTGTTGTGCTATAGAAGAGACCTTGATCATTGTCCACCATTCAGTACTAGTCCTCGACCTCTAAATAATCTAAACACTGCCCAAAATGTCTGGCCTCTACTCATCCCCTCTGTCATCTTCGCCATCATGCTCACCACCATCATCTGAGCTCTCCCCATCTCCACTCTCCTCCTCATCTCCACTATCCTCCTCCTCTCCTCCACCAACTACCTACTCTCCCCCTACCACATCCTCCTATCTCATCCCTCCTAGCTGAGTTTCCATCATAATGGGTGTTGGCTCATCTAGACATGTAAAACAAGGGAATGGATGTGTGTGAAAATGAGTCAAGTACTCATTTGACATCCCTGAATCAGTAATGTCTGACCTATAATCCCATGCCTTGGGTTGTAACTTGGTATACTATGTATACACCACCTAGTATGAAATGCATGGTCCCTATCTAGGATCATCCTTGCATAGCCCATAGTGTGCAGTGCCCTAAGGCATCCCCTGTGTATATCCATAGTCTTTGTACCCGCAATGCCAAAAATCTCTCTATAACAAAAGGGATCTAACCTATTAGATATTAGGGCATACATATAAATGGCATCTCCAAATGATTAGTATCCCACACCTCGCAATCCTTGTATGGCTTCCATATCACTAAATCTATATCATCAAGAATTCGTCGCTAGTACTCCAACTTGCCCAACTTGGGTTGGACAAGTGCACTAGAATATGTATATACATATGGCCTACCTGGTTTCCTAGCTTGAGTACAAAGTGGTCTTGTAATAGAAATATACTCCCATGCCTAGATTTGGAGTAGGGTAACACCACACAATAGATTTCCCCCTCTGTTGTTTACTACCTGATGCAAGTCATGATATAAATGAGATAATATGTAGCTCCCCCAGACATATCTCCATTACTAACCTATCATCAGCTCAAGGATCTTACCCCACCCAACTAATAATCCCTTTGATCGGTGGTCCAGAAAAAGGAAGCCTCCAATGAATACACCCAAAATAGTGGGTAAGGTCAGAAATCCCCTCAAATCTAGCCATGGCACCCAATCCCCTACTATATGAGCATCCCCAAACACTCTCTTGATTGCATCTACACCACCTAGCTCCTTGTGGTTATAAAACACAAGAGCACCTACCACTGGAATCCCCAAAATCCTATATACATCCTCAAGGGTCATGGTCATCTCACCCATTGGAAAATGAAAGGTGTTATGCTCTGAATGTTTCCTCTCTGCTAGTGTAGTCAATAGTCCCCTATTGACCTGAATCAATGGCATAGTCAGTGAAATTCCCAACCCACATCCCACTATCATCTATACATCTACTAATGTCATATCTCATATCTGATCCCAACCTATAGGGAAGTGCTCTCTAATATGGAGTTTTTTGAAACCCTACTATTTTTTGTCATCACAAAGATAATCGATCAGACTCATGTCATCGACTCATATCAACATGAACTATCTATTTGACATCATACAAATCAATTAGACTCATATCTATCTATTAGTGACCCATATCAGTGACCCATATTAGTGAACCATATCAGTGAACCATATCAGTGAACCATATCAGTGACCCATATCAGTGAATCATATTAGTGACCCATATCAATGCATCATATTAGTGAAACATATCAAGTGCTCTATCTAAGTGACTCAAATCATGAAATCAATGCAAAATCTCTATCTAAATATCAAATCACTCTACTCTATCATCATTTACCATTTGTTTTCTTTTTCAAGAGAGAAAATTTACCAACAATCAAATCATTTTCCTATTTGTACTTCAGTCACAAATATAAATATGTTTAAATCACATCATCTACTATTTTTTTCTATCATAGAAAGCAAATTTATCAGAAATCATATCAATCATCTACTATTTGTTTTCTATTATAGAAAGAAAATTTATCAGAAGTCATATCAATCATCTAATCTTTGTTTTCTAAAGAAAAGTTATCAGACAATCCATCAATCATTCTACTCTTTATTTTTCATTCAATGGAAACAAAGTTATCAGCAATCTACTCTTTGCTTTTCTTATTTTCGGGAAGCAAAGTTATCAATTCATCATCAGGCTTTCTCCCATTTCTATTGCTATCAACATAATGACCAGACAATTTATCTATCTATTGACCAAAGAAGCAATATACATCATCATTCTTTCATCATTTTCATCAAACAATGCATTCGGCCTACATTTCCTAAAATGTGCTAATTTGCAACCTCGATGTACTAAAACCCCAAATGTGCTGAAGTTTCCCCATGATGAGCTCAATCCCCCTATGCACCATTCTGTGTCCTTAGATAACTAATTCATTTCCTCTATGCACTGAAACCCTATATGCGTTATTCTATTTCCTATATGCGCTACACTCCCAATTTCCTACATGCATCCTATATGCACAATTTCACCTATCGGATGCACTAAACTACCTATTTCCTCAAAGTGTTATTCTACACCTTGCATGCGCTAAAATAAAACATCGCAAGTGCTAAATGTGCTATTCTATGCACTAAAACGAAATGTTCAAACCTAAGTCCATGCTAAAACACATCAAAATTCAACTAAAATCACAAATTTTCAACACAAAAAGGGTTGGATTGACTCACCAATGGTCCATACGCAGCTGGTCTTTGGTATCAATGGGCTCACTCAAATCTATGCCTATGATACAAAATCTCCATCTCACCAAGTTAGTGTCAGAGCAACAAAATCACTATAGTCAAAAGGTGAAAATGACTTGCCCTTTTTACTCCTTTTATGTTTTAAAAGTCAAACAAGGTGAGTTTTGTGGCATTTTATTTTTCTTCTTTTCTCGAACTCTGACCTTATTTTTCAAACTGGGGCATCCTTTAATCAATTATTGGAAGCTAAATCACTGCATCCCTCTCATCATCACTAATTTACCTCCCGAGGGGGCATCATTAATATCAACAACGTTTTTCAATCAGAAACATATCAGATTCAAATCAAAAGGCATATTAGGTACATTTATTTTAATCAAGGACATATCGATAAGATTTTTCCAACTAGGGGAAAAATCAAACGTAGAAAATTTCAAAGGAAAGAATATTTTCTTTGAAGCAATGTGTTTCACACATCACTTCAAAGAGGGGAAAAATGTATACATCTAAAAATGGTCATGGTTAATCAAGCTTGTTAATTAATTAAATATTAATTATTTAATTAATCTTCAAAGTCATCTACATATAAATAAATATAATTATATATTTATATTGCTCACTTTGATAATTCTTCTACCTTAATTAATTAAATAAGTTTATTTAATTATTACCATCTTCCATCTTCCTCTTAATTAAATTAAATAAATTTTATAATTTGTTTAAATTAATTATCATATTATTCATAATTTGAATGTTTAAATTAAAATAATGGAATATTCCTCCAAACACTTTCTTCATCTCACAATTATTTTTAATATTTAATTACCTTCCATTTTCATCCCTCACACATAATTAAATATTAATTATTTAATTATAAAACTTCTAAATTCAATTTCACATGTAATTAAATAAATTTATTTATTTAATTATGGGAATTATATTCAACTACAAAACCAATTCATAATTAAAAATGACAAATGGAAAGTTGCCCCTATTTTTGAGTGAAAGGTTTTGTGGGAAGGAAACATCTTCCTTTATTCTCTCAACCTTCCATCTTTCTCTCAACTTCCAAAATATCTCACCATTCATCTTGACAAGCTTGATTTCAATTGTTGATCACATCAACCAATTAGAATCTTTCAAAAACTCTATAAATGCCCTTACGAATCCAAGCATTGGTTACACACACGCATTAGAGACATGTGATTAACATTTTAGCATTGTCGTTATCAGCTTTAGCATTCATAATTTCATAATCTTACATTCTAGCAATCGTGTTTAGTTTAAGCATGTTAATCATATCTTATCATAGAAAACAATCATCATCTTCAAATCTTGTTCTCTAGGAAGACCATTTTTTGAGCCTAGCACATGATCTGAGAGCAAGTTGGAATTGACAAAAACACTGGAGATAGAGGACAATGAGACGTCACTGAATAAAATATTGTTATTAAGAGTTTGATTTAGTTTTTAACTAGTTTTCTTCAATATAATGTCTTATTGGTGTGCTTGATTTTTTTTGAATCTACATTTGATACGCTTAATTTCAACCACACAATATCAATTCAATTTTAAATTCTAGTGATAACTGATATACAATTGAAGTTTGGAGGGGAACAAGCTTTTGAAAAAGTCAAATTGTTGAAGGGTTTGAGGAAAGAAGAACCAAAGGCTACATAATTGGGTAGAACTCCTCCATTTGAAACTCTAGTTTTTTAGGTATGTGAAGTCTTTGTACATTTTTTTTCATTCTATTATGGCTTGCTTTCTTTTTTGTTGTTTTGCATATTCCATGTTGATCATTGTTTGTTTGTCATGTTACAACATTAGGCTTTCAATGGACATTTTAAATTACACAATTCTAGACACTTTCCAATTACATTTTTAAACCACATCTCTTTGAGGAATTTTGTTATTTAACAATTGACTTACTTTGTGTATGCTTCCAAAACTTTCATTGAGGTATTTTGTCAAATAGTTATACAAACTAGTTGATTGCCTTGTCTATGCTACCAAATTTTCCATACATGTCTCTAAAAAATTGGAATATACTCCTAATGTAGTAGGGGGAGGCTTGCAACACACAAACACAATTCCAATTTGCAAGCACAATTTTCAATTTACAATTTCATCAGGACCTCTTCATTCAGCATATTCACATTGTTCCTTGTAGCATATCAAAGTCACTCAATTGGGTATAATTCTACTCCCACAACCTTTCAACTCACAACACAACACACATCAGGGACCCATTACAAATCCTTTCAACATATCCAACAATCACCAATGCTTGTTTTGTACCAAACTACACAAATTAGGTTTTCTATGCTTTTAAGGGCCCAAATTAGCCCACTTTTACAAAGGGACTACCTTCAAAACTTGTCCAAATCTCCCGAAACCTTGGGGAAGAACTTTATATCTATCAAAACTTCAAATTACAACATTAGATTGCAAAGATTCAATCATTTACCACCCAAACCATAAAACCCTCTCCCTAGGCTTAGAAACCCTAGATTTTATTGTAAGTAGCACTTGCCAAACACTCCAAAACTTGAAAACCATTCAAAAAAGCCTAAAATATCCTGCTCATGCTCAATCTAACATAAAATAACACTTCCCAACTCAGAAACTCAATTTCACTCACCAAAACATCATTTTTCTTAAGGAAATCTCAACATTTCCTCATTTGGTTTGACACCCAATCCAAGGATCATCCTCCATTCAAGTTTCTCATGGATTTTGATAATGTTTCCCTCCTAAAACAAACCACTTCAACTTCCAAAACTAACATTTGAGATAGGTTACCATTGGTCTCCCTCTTTAATACACTTTTACAACCTTGGTGCAGGAGCACCTACATCTCATCCTCCTTGTTTGATCATTTGATGGTAATTAGGAGGTTAATAGGTAGTTGGATGAGTCTTTGAGCATGTTTTGTTTTGAATAAGGTCAATCAAGACCACTAAGCATGTTTTAGGTTGAGTTTTTGAGTTTAGGTGTTAAAATGTGAAAAATGGTGATCTTGCACTAAAGTATCTTTGTAGTCTTTTGTTAGTTTTATGATTAGATTAATGCACAAAAAATTAATTCAAAATTAGACACAATAACACAACAGATACCCTGGGAAAACCCTCCTCTTGAGGGAGAAAAACCCAACAACAAAGATCTCTCTATTATATAAAATAATGGCAACAAGTCTCTTTACAATGAGGCCAATCTCAAGGCCAATAATCAACAACTTCACAAGATGCAATGGTAGACAAATAATCTACACTTCCTTGCAACTCAAATCTGCTCTTGAAGAGTTCACAATATACTTTTGATGACTTCACAATTTGCTCTTGATAATTCCCACTTGAGAGAAGAGAAGAGACTTTGAACTTGCTTGATGATGAATGGAATGAAATGAGCTTGTATATATACATCATGGTGGAGAGGTCGCACCTCTTCAAGTGCAAGGTTGACCTTCATAAAATGTAATTACAAATAATATAGATTAGTATCAAGAGAGGTTGGCCTCTATAGAAATTCATGCCTCTTCAATAAATATTAATTACAATAAATAATTACAAAAGGGGTTGTCCATCTTAGAGATACATTGCCATTAAATAATCACAAATAAATAAGGAAGTATGAAGCCTAAAGCTGCAATAACATCAACACTCCCTCTTAGCTAGGGAGGAATACTTCTTGCTACACAAGAAACATCACCTCATCGTGATGCCAACCACAATGGCTACAACCATATGTGGAAAATAAATGATATCACCTCATTGTGATATCAGATATCGCCTCAACACGATGTCAATCCATAATGGTTACAACCACTAATACAAAAACAACAATATGACTAAATAAACTACTAAAAATTGCATATAAATGACTAATTTTGGTCACGTGACCACTAGTAGTTTATTGCCGGTCATTTATAACGTGACCAAATTTATGACTAAACTATTTTAGTCATTTATTTAGTCATTAATTTAGTCATTGATTTGGTCATTGATTTGGTCATTGATTTAGTCATTGATTTAGTCATTTAGTCATTGATTGTTG
Organism: Sequoia sempervirens; assembly: GCA_007258455.2. Taxonomy (NCBI): domain Eukaryota; kingdom Viridiplantae; phylum Streptophyta; class Pinopsida; order Cupressales; family Cupressaceae; genus Sequoia; species Sequoia sempervirens. The sequence continues at coordinate 466,348,756 of VDFB02271358.1, forward strand.
TTAACTAGTCATTTATTTAGTCATGGTAGTGATTTATTAAGTCATTAATTTAGTCATATATTTAGTCATTGATCAATTTGGTAGTATATTTAGTGGTTAATTTAGTCATTGATTGTTGTTAGTTGGTCATTTATTTAGTCATGGTAGTCATTTATTTAGTCATGGTAGTTGTTTATTTATTCATGGTAGTCATTTATTTAGTCATGGTAAGCATTTTATTTAGTCATGGTAGTCATTTATTTAGTCATTGTAGTCATTTATTTAGTCATTTAATTAGTCATTGTAGTCATTTATTTAGTCATTTTTTGGTCATTTATTTAGTCATTTATAAACAGAAATAATCATAAAACTTCAACAAATCTACTCAAAGGATTGAAAATAATTCACTATATATTCAAACTGTATATAAAATATGTTACAAAGAACTCTATATATAGAGTTTTGAATCCTCAAAGGATTGGAAATAATTCACTTTATATTCAAACTATATATAAAATATGTTACAAAAAACTCTATATATAGAGTTTTGAATACAAAATCTTTCACAGTGTGCAAACTGATGATTTATTATGCTTTTAAAACTGAAAAAAACTAAAACTAAAACTAAAAATCCATTGTGTGAATACATGTCTTCAATAATGCCATTGTTGCACATGGGGTGGGTTGTAAATTCATCTAGAAGGCACTGGTTTTGCATTTTCTCCTTGCTCTATACCTGTCCACAATCAAAATGACTTAGAGATTTTATCTAGAAATTCTGAGTTAGAGATTTCAAATGTGGTTCAAAATGACTTATCCCTTTCCAAGTGAAGAATTTCACAAGGATGATCTTTCCAAGGGACAAACTTAGCAAAAAGTTTAAGATGTTTTATTTTTAAAAAATAAAATTAAAAATAAAATTCTCCCTTTATAAACTAATAATACCTACAATAACATAAACTTAAAAACTAATAATAAACAATAAAATAAAAAATAAATAAACTTCATTTCAAAAGAATAATGTAAATTAAAAAGTAAAAAATAAATTTCACCTCTTCCTCAAGATCAAGTGCTTCCTTAAATAACTGTTCTTTCTAAAACAAGATACCAAGGAAGACTGCAAATTGTTCAATCCGAAAATATTTTTAAATGACTTGCTAAACAATATTAAACACTTTCATGTTTACTCCCAGAAACAATGGAATAATGCATTCAGGGAAAGGAGAAAAAAGGGCATTTTCCCCAAATTTAGTCAATTTTTAATGGGTTTCCCTAAAAAAGATGAGCATCTGCAAGAACAATGTCTCCAAGTTTAATGCTAATTATTTCAATAGAAACAAGTATGAATGCATCCTCTTCACACCACTGACCATGTCTTCTTCATTCATGTAGCTACAAAAAAATAACCGAGCTCTAAATTTGAAAAACAAAAAACCTGAGATAATTAATATATTCATACATCAAAAAATATCAGTTTATCTCCCAAAATTTAATTATCAGTCATGAAAATGGAGAGAAATACTAGTTATGCTAGAGGGAATGACCTGTAAAGGCATATTGATGGCTATCTTGCAGCCATATCAATGCAAAACAATTAAATGAATCTCAGATGTTTCTACTCCATACTCCTCCCTGGTATTGACCTTTCACTTCTCCAATTTGGTGAGCTCTAGCCTACAAATAAGGTTTCCATGATGGTTTTTGGAGTATGTTCATTAAAATGAAAGTTTTGTCAATCCTAATAATGAGCACATTCAGGTTTAAACAATTACGACATCCTTTACCCTACGTAGTTAAGTATATATCAACATATTTAATATATATATATATATATATATAATACATTTTTTTTATACAATCTATACTTTCCTTTAAAAGGAATCTAGGAGCTCTAAACCCATATATTTTTAGATCTATTGTTCATTTATTGTAAATAGATTGAAACGACAACTATAGGGAGAGGGAGACTGATAGTTCACTCACCATGTCGTGCTTCCACATTTTGCATACATTTCTACCAAGAATTTCCAAACATAATATCTGATGGAAATCCACCTTCTATTATTCATGATGGATGTACATACCTTGCTCCAAAACTCTCATTTTATTGTAGGCAGGGAGGACACTGGAAAATTTTGTGGGATCTAGCTTTACACTTGCCAAAATTACATTTTCTTGAAAGTTTCTAAGGTCTCCACTCTCCTATTCTCTGCCCTGGTATTGACCTTTCACTTCTCCAATTTGGCGACCTGCAGCCTGAAAATAAGGTTTCAATGAGGGTTTTAGAGTATGTTTTAAAAATGAAAATTACAGCCAAGATCTTAATATTGAGCACATTTAGGTTTTAACATGCATCCTTAAAAATTATGGCCAAGATCCTAATACTAAGCACATTTAGGTTTTAACATTGGGGCTCTTCATTCTTGCTAATGTGGATTTTAAATCAATGAAATCCTTTACCTGCGATTTTGCTACTTTCCCCACCACTATTGGTTTTAGATCCTCCAAACTCTTCTGGTTTTGACCTTTCACTTCTCCAATTTGGCAAGCTACAACCTGAAAATAGGGTTTCGACTAAGGGTTTAGAGTATGTTTATTAAAATGCAAATTATTGGCAAGAGTTGTGTATTAAAATGATTCAAAGCTACAGTGAAAGGCTAGAGGGAATCAAAGCTAAAGCTTGCTCATTGAGCAAATCAAATTAATTCTACAAACACCTTAATCGTTTTTTCAATTCTTAAGATTTTTCCCTATATGTTGTTGTTGCTTCCTTGCATGCAAGCAAAGCAAGACAAATATAATTAAAATGTACTAAGATAGTGAGAGTTGTATTAATATAATGATGAATTTATGAACTCCATTGCATAAAATTTTATTGAAAAAGGAAAGTATCGTGTAACTAAATATAAAAAACCCATCTTACAAATTTGTACAGCAAGCACAACCTACGAACTGGATTCAAATTTTCCTAAAAAAGAAAAAAGAAAAATAGTAAATATGACAGCTTGAGACACTAACTTTAAATGATGAATTTCTCAACTCCATTGCATAAAATTTTAGTGAAAAAGGAAAGTATCGTGCAACCGAATACAAAAAAAATCATCTTACAAATTTGCATAGCAAGCACAACCTACGAACTATTATAATTTTGCTAAAAATGAAAAAAATCAAAATAGTAAATATTAAACTACACACTAGAATCTAATTTTGTGGAAAATGAGAAAATTGGTGAGAAAAAGTACCTGTCGTGCGTCCTTATATCATCTTGTTGCATTCTATACAAGATGCATCCCTATACAAGAAAATGACTATTAAATATCATGGTAAGCAATTTATGAAAATTATGCCAAATGCTACACTCAATAGATATTGCATTGCTAAATACAAATATGTAGCATAAAATGACAAGAACATGCAACATGAGTTCTATGGATTATTATGATATTCTGCTTGGAAGGATTTATCAGCAAGATTGCAAATCAATCTATAATGGATATTGTAATATGCATCCTTTTGGTAAAGAAATATTTTTTGACTTGCTAATGTAACTAAGCAGTCAACTATTTTTATCATCAAAAAGTTCAATATTAAGAATTTAAGACCCATCTCCACTTTACCGTTAAAAGAAATACAATATATTCTAGTTGCATTTTAAGGTGTTTATTAAGATTCAATAGGCCTTCCACCTACCAGAGGCATTTCTCCATCAATCTAATTTTGCAATTTCAGCCAATGAACCATTTTGTTTACAGGACATTCATTATTGGGATGCAGAATTGAAAAAAATAGCTTGCTCAATCAATCTATGAGTGAAGTATCCAAACCAACACTTCTCCAAGCAAACCTCTAGTTCCACTAAATCTAAGCAAAGACAGTTAATGGAGCTATGTACATATTAAAAACTCCTCAAAAAATACAATAAAAGAACAAGTGCAAGTTCCACCAAAAATGAATATTCATTGGATCAAATTATAGGCACCAAACCAAGCCTAGCCTACCTCCAAATCACATTGAGTATGAATGCCCCTTTGGTAAAATTTCAAATGACAAGACACAATGAGAATGTGGAGTACAAGATTATATATGAAAATGATGCACAAGTACAAATGATTCAAATGAAGAAAAACAATTGAACTAAGAAAAGCAACACAAACCACAAAACACCACTCATCATCATACTCTGTACCTTCTCCATGATCTAATTTCACACCTTTTACATCAATGGAAACATAACCATACTCATGAGATGAGGAACTAGATGTAGATTTTCCTGTAGAACTCTATTATATATAGAGAGAGAGAGTTAAGAAATTATATATATTCTTATCACTAAGATCAATATTCCTTATAAGATACATGCAATTCAAAAAAATGTAGAGTTGATAAATCTGTATTTTTGTAGCTGACATCAATATTCCTATAAGTAGGTCTTTGATGTACATCCGATTGGGATATTGTTGGAAAATCATGAAATTATCTTTAGATCATTTGGTATTTTTCAAGGTCGTGTTAGAAATTTTGTAGGAGAATCATGAAGTTATTGTCACAAAATTTGCATACCATAATGTCTTAATGATGTGAAGTTATGAGGGGTTGATAGCATCCATGGACTATCTAAAACTGATTCCCAAAGGAAAATCCACACCCCAAATACTGATGAAATGAAATAAAACCAAAGTAAGTTTTCAAAGGCTTCTTCATAAACAATATCAAAAGATGCTACAGACAAATTATTCCAGTATCTATCTATCTCTCTTTTAACATTCACTGCACTCAAATTTATTGATTAACTCCAATGCTCAGAGCACTTTGACCCTTTGCACTTGCCTTTTGAACAATTTCCAATCTTTGATTTAACCCCAAATATAGAATTTATCATCTCCAATTTGTCTTTTCTATACTTCATCCATGTGCAACATGATAACAAGTAGGTCAAGCACTGACCATGGAATTGATTCTTTGAAGGAGGTCTATTGATGGCTTTGTTTTAATGCCTTCATCAAGAAGACTAGATAATTTGATGACCATCTTATGCATTAAGTGCTTTAGTGCATACCCATTGTTAACAATGCAAGAGAAAATTCTACTCTTTAGTTTCATGCAAGAGAAAAAGAAGGTATTTTCTAGCAAATTGTTTATTTCTTAGCTACTTTTCTCATTTCTTGACTTCTTTGTGTTAACATCTCTACGAAAAAGAAAGAGAAAAAAAAGAAAATTAATGTCCAAAAATGATCAAAAATGGATCAACAAGACTAGAACATACAATAGGTACAGTAGCAAAGGACTAAGGCCATAAAAGAGGCCCTAGACAAAAAAGCAAACATAAACATCATCTACTCTAAAATCAGCAAACCCCCATGCAAGGACAGTAATACAAGAGGAGAGGGAGGACCCCATAAGATGATAACAAAAAACCATCTAGATGAGCAACCAAAATCCTCAAGTGTCCATGCTCTGAGATGCATTGGAGGAGCCAAGAAAAATGCCATCATACACAGTGGGAGTACCAATGCAAAGTCTAAGAATGCTATCTAGACATATAGACAATTGCAACTGATCTAATAGTCCAATCAATGATCCATTGAATCAAGGAAAGAGACTCACAACTTAACTAGGAAGATACAACTAGATTTTCAATTGGTTGGGTCATGTAGCAATGATTATCAAGGCAGCTAGCTTGGTAGAAGGACAACTTCATGATTACTCAAATGATTTTTAGGGGGTGAACACGTAAGAATGTGACTGTATCCTACTTTTCTCTTCTCTTGATCAATCACACATGCTAAGCCTAATAACCATTACAATATGTTTTTGCAGATCAGAAGACAACAGAATCACATAGACATAATTAGACTATCACAATAAAAAAAATAGAACCCATCTATTTAGCTTGCAAAATTATCACAAAAAAAAACAAGAGGAAACACAAAGAATATCATGATTGTGATTATTTCCGGTATTATCATGTGCAAGAGGATCATTCCATCATAGGATTTTGTGAAAAGTGCATAAGCCCAATAGCATGGAGACAAGAAGTACAGGTGGAACTTAGCTTCATTTTTGAACTGTGTATATCATAAAGTCAGAGGCTGTTGATTGATGGTTGATGATGGTTCACCAACTTTTCTAACCATGAATTAATTAGAAAAGTATTGTTCCCATGCTAATCTCAGGTAGTCATCATAAAAGGTTGCTCCCAATTATTAAATAAAAAGAGTGCAAAAACTACAAAATCAATATTTTGAATAATATTGAATTGTGTTCTACAAACATTTCAATCATTGATCATCTTTATCTTTCTGTGATCTACAAATTTTTCCTTTTTGGAACCATACAACCTAATTACTTAGATTTCAAAGAAATGAGAGATACAAAATATCAGTTTGTATATAGTGCAGCTTGTCTAAAAAGACTAAGTGGCATCTTTTGTTGCTGTGAACACTCCTGAAGTAATTTTGACTTTGGAAATGAATATAATTTAAGAAAATTAACAGAACTTCTTATAGACATGTTCTAAATAAAACACTCATCATTCTTATAGTGAGAGGAAAAGTGTAGAGAGGAGATCAACATTAAGAACCTCGTATCTGCAACAACGTTTTCAAAGGAAGACAAGTGCCTTGGAAGGATAGCAAGAAGAGTGTAGGAAGGATATTTCATATTAGTACCAAGAACCGTGTATCTGCAATAATTTTTAGGTAGCATTCATCTTTATACTTATAACATTCGTCTAAGTTCATCTACAAATCTTTATGAGAGTTCTGAGTTGATTTTGTTGAAAATAGATATCATTTTACTTTTATTATGAATCTAAAGAATTTTGTTTAATTTGAATTCTTCATTTTGTGGTTTAACACAACAATTTCAATCTATACATAGGGACTCTCAAAAAAAAAATCACTTTCGATGCTTTCTGTTTAAATTATCAAATTTTGTTTATGTCTCAATGCCACCTTAGTTTCTTGTTTTCCTCTCCAATCTATGATTAATCTCCCTCTGACAAATTTTGTTGCGGGAAAGAAAACTTTAGTTTCCTTGTATTGGATTAGTCACCCCATGCTTGGGTGTATTAAAATACATAGAGGTACAGATCCTGACGTCTCCCTTAACTCTTCAATCAATCTACCAAAATCGATGTAGTTTTAATTCAATTCTTGCATGTACTTAGTATGTGGGACCTCCTCCAAAGTTGACCATGTGATGTACCATCATTCTGCATAAGTTGAGATAGGATGTCTCATATTAAGGGAAGGTTCTTCTAGTAATTGTATTTAGCAACTAAGTTATTGCTGATGTGCAATCCTACAGGTATCCTTTAAATACTTATCATGAAATATAATATACATTTTATCTCAATTGATGGCGCTTTTGATGCCTAATATTAGATAATCAAGATTGCAATATTCATTCCATATTTACTGCTATGTTTTCATTTGCAAGGCTGATGCAAGAGGAATACTTGAATTATCCTTATGATCACAATTATTAAGTCTTTTTTTCCATGAAATGCAGCATGTAGTTTTTGACAAATCCATTTATCCCTATGAATGGCACTACTACTTGCAACACCAGAGAGAGGATTAACAATAGAGGTTTTTCGATTCTCCCACCCCTATGACATGCATCAAACTCAATTTTAACTGCACCAACCAAAGACATATAAGTGTCCCTTGACATCTTTTCATCATACTCTAATATGTTATTTTTTTAATGGCTTTCCTCTTTGCTAGATGTTTGGCTTTCAAAGATCCCATCTACTCCAGAAAGTTAGCATTCCATTTTAAGTGTTCATCTCAGTCCACTTAGCATCTTTCCTTCATTGATCTTTAGTAGCATCTCAAAATAAGTTGGTGTCAAATTTAAATCTTTTCATTGAGGTTTAACAAAAGGTTTTGCAACCATTTTTTTCTCCAAATTCTACTACCTCCAATTATTTTTCAGGCTTATTTTCTAAATGTTCTAAACTTATTTATTGCCTAATTAACTATTCTTACTAATACCAAATGGGTGTGACCCATCACACTTGTAACTCTATCTATTTGAGGATGCCCTCTGCATTGTTGTAAGTTGTAACATCATCTTGTACCTATCTGAATATTTAATATGATACATCATATTTTTATATAATATCTACCCTAAACTTTGAATCACTCATTAAACTGGTTTCTAAAACTTGGGCCATCAATTATAAGAAAGGTGAGGGAGAGCACACACATGGTAGAGAGAAAAGAGACACAAAATGTGTATCTCTATGCACAACATCTCAATAGCATGATTATCCAACCTACTTATAATTAGAAGGGGTGCACATATCAAGATCCCTATTAGATATTTATCACAAAGATCAAAGTATGCCTTGGTAATAACAAAAGAGGTGAAATCAATCCCATAGATTACTTAACCAAGTATAAATAGTTCACAATAATCACAATGTAACAAGCAATCAGCAAGAAAACTAGGAAGGATACTCCCAACACAATGCTTTCCCATCTCCACTACACAATACATAGACATAAATGTTGAAAAGTTAAGAACTGGTTTACACCACAGTGAAATTGGTAGACTTTGCTTTCTAACACTATGCCTTTGATATGTGCAGTATAACACTTAAAATAAATTAATTTATCATAGTACATTTCTTATTCAAATAATAACCAATGAATGAGGTGCAAAATAAATTACCCTAAAAATGATTGAGTGAGATACTTGAGTGAGTTGCTAGCTTTGTTACTCTTTAGTAGTGGAATGTACTTAGAAGAGTCCCTGAGAAACGAACATGTATAAATTATAGCCACCTATTCTTAATTCGAACTTCATCAAATCATAATGTAATAAAAAATTAATATTTAATATGTATACAATATACCTAATAAGATGGGCAGGATATTCCATTGCTAAGCATTGCAAGTCATTATCTAAGCCATGTCCTACAAGAGCCTCGGCTTTTCCCCCTTTGGAACGAATTCACCAGATTTCTTTTCCATTATATAAAATTTGTTGAATTTTTTCTTGTACTTCTTGAGTGGCAAGGCATTCATGAGATGTTCTGGTTTGATGCCAGTGATATCATATCTACAAATAATATCCACCAATACAAATGATAAATTCATTTATTAATGGCAGGCTACAACAAAAAGAGTAAGTTGTAAACATTTTATTACCTATAATCTGTGATTGGAATTGGAGGCTTGACATAGCAATGGAAGACTTCATCCACCAAGCAGAATCATGCACAAAGGTCTAGAGACCTATCTTGACCACCACCCACTATTTCACAGTCTAGCACAATGGCAGAAATATTGCTCTTAAGGAACTTTCACCCTGAGTTTGCTCCTTTTCTGCTTGGATTCTCTTATTCACAAAGGAAAGTCACCCCCCATCAATCTGTATGGATGTAAACGCCATAAAACAAATATCCCTTTGTTAAAAATGATTGGTCAACAGAAATCTAAGAAATGTAATTGAAAAAAGCATGAAAAATAGAGGGTTACATAGTTTTTGCCACTATTTTTTAAGAAAAAAATTATGAAATTAGGGAATTCTTATTGAAAAAAGAATGAAAAAATAGAGGGTTATATTTATTTAACCATTGTTTTTGTAAGAAAACAAAAAATAAACTTTGGAATTAAAAAACAAAGCAACAAATTCATTAAGAACTTACAGGAGGCAATGGTGGCAGGGATTGACAAGCTGCTCGATGATAAATGAGTTGTTATGCACTAGGGAAAATTTTGAGACAAAGGTTGCATCCCCTTTTACTGAATTGTTTAGCACACTTAGCTTTGGGTAATGGGCCTCATGAAGATCAGTTCAAGACAATAGTATTAAATCTAATTTGAATTAAGTGCCTAGAATCTCGAAGAAAATAGTACTTGAAATGCAATTGTATGTATAATACTAACTTATTATGTAGAACTTTAAATTCTATTATGCTCCTTTGTCATGAAAAAACTATGGCTAAAAGTTTAATAAATTATATTGGTGACCTTGAATCATTATGATTTGCCACAACCCTTAGAGGATGAATATGGCGGCTGGTTAAGTCCCAATATCGTGTAAATTAAAATCCTATTCATGCCATCCTTTTCTATAACAGTTTATTTTGTTTGTCCTAATATTAAAAATTGGGAGTTATGTAGAAAGAACTTCCAAGCATTTGCATAAGTTTGCTTTGCAGCTTTCAACGATAGAGTGAAATACTGGGTGACATTCAATGAGCCAAATATATATGTTCAGAGAGGTTATCTAACTGGTGTTTATCCACGAGCTCAGTGTTCTTGGCCTTTTGGTAATTATAGTGAGGGAAATTCAGAAACAGAACCCTACCTGGCTGCCCATAATGTTATATTATCACATGCAGCAGCAGCAGTAGATATCTATAGAACAAAATATCAAGTTACAAGTTAAATTTGCTTTAAAGGTGTCCAATCTATAAGAGGAAAATATTCTATTACTAAATTAATATTCTATTTGACTATTAAATCATATGATGTTTGAGTAGACGAGATCATATCTGATCTTTTCATACAATTTATAGCTTAACAATAAGCATTTTTCACCAAAATTGCAGAGTAAGCATACAGGGTCTATTGGTATTGTAATATCTTCTTCTTCTTCTTGGTATGAGCCTACGAGGAACATAAGAGATGACAAAGCTGCAGTGCACAGAGTGTTGGAATTTGACACGGCCTGGTAGAGAACGCGTTATAATCACATAGAATCATTTTCCACAAAACATGATATCGATCAATTTCATGATTTTTGGATTTAATTGTGTAACAATTTTTAACATCAATGTTCTGGATCATATTTCATAATCTATCATCAGAACAAGATTAAGGCACAATTGATTTGAATGGGTCATAATCAATATTCAAGACATTAATGTTAAAAAATGTTATAATCCATATTGATTTAATTGAACTGAAGAAAAATCTACAATTGATTTGAATGGGTCATAATTCATATTTCATAATCAATTGTGGATTTTTCTTTAACTCAATATCATTCTAATAATGTATTATGGAATATGATTTGAAACATTGATATTAAAAAATGTTGGACAATCAAATCCAAAAATTGATGCACAAACTAAAGATAATTAAGAAACAAAAACTAGATAACTAAGAAAACATGTTTTCACAATCATTTATTAATTTCAACATTACAATTTACAGTTTGCAATTCTAGAGTTAAGTTACAGTTTGTGGGCATGATTCAATAGGTTTCTAGACCTCATTTTCTATGGGGCTTATCCTCATAAAATGTGGAAAATGTTAGGGTGGCGTCTGCCCACATTTTCCAGGAAAATGCAGGAGAAAGTGAGAGGGTCTAATGATTTTATTGGCATCAACCATTACACCAGATTGTACATTAGGGATTGCCTCCTCTCGCCTTGTTTGAAAATAAGAAATGAATCAAATGCTTTGGCCTATATAACTGGTAAGGTATACAACTTAGCTCCAAACCAAAACTTTCTTTGCGAACAAGTTTCTAATAAATATAGCTTCTATTGCAGGTGAGAGAGATGGAATACCTATTGGCGAGTTGGTATGTCTGGCTTTTAACTTTCAATCTATGAGAAATTCCATCTGTTGCACAATACCTAGTTAACAGTAAGTGATTTTCCATTTCAATGGTATTGCATATGAGCATGGATGGGAACCATGTTGTGCCATATGGTATGGAAAGGATTGTCACCCCACTATGTTGCAGGGAAAAAAGGATTATATGCAGTAGGAGCGTAAGGCATCATAGAACCTTCATCCCCAAAATCTTGAACTCCTCTCCACTGGGTCTCATTTGTTGTACAAAAGGAACCTAACAAACTTTAATTCCTAATAAGATACTTGGTCCATAAGATTGGCTCACAAAAGAAAATAAACAAACTATATGTATCAATATATAAATTTCAACTAAAAATTTGTGTGATTTCATCTTACATGATGGTAGTTGTCGAGCTCGCTTCTTTTTCTTCTTACATCTAGGTCATCTGCTTCATCTGGGTCACAATAATCAGTCGTTGTACATCCTAATCATTTACATCTAGGTCATCTTCTTCATCTTCTATTCTATTGAAAAATCCAAAAAGTGGATGACATAGAAGTTAGGGCAGTGAAGTGTATAGAGTAAACTACTCAAACCTTGTGAAGCAAAATAGACACATTAGCTTAAAACCATTGAACTAGAATGTTGCTTTGATTTGGAAGAATTCTCAACAAAGATTAAGTGTGAGGCATTTACATAGATATTACTGTAGTCTCATACATTTTGACAATGATAAATCTATTCATATAATTTTAGTTGGACAACCACCTTTTGAAGGATTATCTTTGATCCTTTTTTGTCAATTGATCATTTTCTAACTCTTCATCAAGAAGAAATGCATCTTCCTAATTCCTGGGCATTAAAGCTTGAGCTGCAAAAAAATTTGAAAGACCAACACCTCTTAACCTTAACCATGGAACTGATTTCACATTGGAAGATAAAGATATGTTGTTACCATCGGTATCACACCTATCTAAAACACCAGTCTATGAACTACTTTCCTTTTCATTTCCAAGATTTGAAGTTGTTCTATTAATTATCCTAAAAGTATTAGCATTATCCTATACATCCCTATCAGATGAAATGCTCTCATAAATGCCTATGTCTATAGTTCTTCCATCAGAACTTGTATCGAAGCTAGATTCCCTGTGGACGATACTCCCCCCTTCACTCATATCCTTTTATTGTCCTCCACAACTAATTGACAATTTCCCATTACAACCATCTGATGAGCTCCTTGTTTAGGTATTCATATCGTCATTCCTCAATGATAATACATTACTAGACTTTTGACTACTCGAAGAAACTATATCTATATGCAACTTTTGTTTCTGTGATCAAATTCTGTACTTTTAAAATTATTTGTAACTTTGTCATCATTACTGCTTTGTTGAGGTTGTACATTTGGCACAAAATTGTAATGAGATGGAAGCCACTTTAACCAGTTCATTCTCTTCCTTGCCTTATCATGTTGGAAAAAAGAGCAAATATTAATGTAACCATATATACAAGGCAGAATTGAGAATCTACAACTCTATATTACAAAGGTACTTATTACAAGTATTTATCAAACACATTAAACTATAATGCCACATCCCAAATTAAGCACTTCAAACCTACACTTTGACCATATTTGAGCTTCGTAGTACATCAAGAATAAAATTGATATTAGTTGTCATGTTGTGAACCTACAAAACAGACAGAATTAGCAATCCTTTTTTAGTCATGAATGTAAATCACCTTGGCACAAGATGACCCAAGATTATTAGAGACAATTAAATTATGTCACAGCTTACATGTTCAAACTTAAAGGCTACAGATTTAAGTAGCATTTTCTATTTTGGTAATATTTAGTTAAAAAATCAATTATACCTTAAACATCCAAGGTGGCATAAGCACAAAAGTCACTAACATAAAGGATTTCAAGTATATCATGTAAAGGAGTTCTAAAACAAGAAATAAATATAATGATGGCAAGAACAATTAAAGGCATAGAAAACATCTTATAGTTACAAGCATAAGAAAAAATACATAATATTATATTCAAATGCAAAATTTCATGAATATTTGAATCTGATTAATAACTAAATACTATGGATGCACTGATACATTTTGACATTTTTTTTGACGGATGCCGGGTCGGAATATCGACGTTTCAAATGCCGTCGGAATTCCGACGCAATAATAGCGACGAAGAGCCGTCGGAATTCCGACGACCTGCCATCGAAAAAAATGTCAAAATGTATCAGTGATGAAAATTGACTATAGATTACTGTAAATTTAAATTGAGGTGTAATTGTCAACAAAGTAGCATTATTGTAAAAAAGAAATAACATTCAGAAGAAGGATTCCTATTTACTTGTCACCAAATTTTTTTAATTAAATATCATGCATGAAAATTAAATAGTGCTGGAATTGTCAACAAAGCAGTATAAGTGCAAAAAATAACATTTGGAACCAAAGATTGCAAACCAAGCAAGAGCATGCCAGTTTCAGAAGAAAAATATTATTTGTGTATGAGGAATCAAATCATCTTATAAAGTACAATAAAATAAATTCTTCCTCATCCTAATGATGTATTATAGAGTGTGATCCAAAATGTTGATGCAAAAAAATTTACATGGTTTATTCCAAAAGTAAACTCTCATCTTCATGGACTGTGGAAAAATCATGCCAACCAAAAAAACCTTGCATATTGAATATTGTTTGTAGCCACTTTTCTGGTGCTTTCATTTATAAAGAATTAAAATTCATATACCATATTTTGAATAGGTTCAATGTATGTTTGGAAAAACAAACTCTTTCTCCCTACCAATTTAATTTCTATCACTACAAACAATATGATTAAATTTGGGTCTAGTATGGGTCATCATACAAAAAGCACATTCTGTCGTGCTTCCAATTACTCATGCTTTTCTGAGTACATTTTCTACTCAGTGGCTAAGTCAGAGAGCTAGCCTTTGTACTCTATAGAGATGTTTCACTTATGATTCAAGTTACCCAACATCATAATAGGATATAAGGAAAGAAACAATTTTTTTCAATTTTCTCCATTTCAAGCATTGAACTGATCTGTAATAACAGTGGGAGCTTCATTTTAATTCTAAATACTCTGATCTTATTATATCTACAAAAATGTTTTGTGGGAATTAATTAGATTTTGTTATTTATAGAATCAGCTCCTTTCTTTAATTCATTAAGTAGGAATATTAATAACAAAGCCTCGAGAAAAATCTCAATCTAAAGTGATTTAACCATTAAATAATCAAGAAAAAGATTGCTATCGTCACATTATTAAAAAAATACAACTCCTTTACAAAAGCATTAAGATTCTATGTGTTTTTTGTTTTTAATTGGAAGGAGATGATGAAACCCATGAATATGAAGTGATTTTCTATTAAATCTTTTCCAAGAAATAGCTCTTGAAGTCCAAATGAAGTCACACGTCACTTCCAAAGTTTCAAGCAATATCTGTTGGGTTAACATGTGTTTATCAGTCATCTAAATAATACCCCACAATACTATGCAACTATGGTAGCTCCATTCATAATTAGTTGTTCTAAAGAATAGTTCTCTAACATTTTAGACCCCCAACTATATATTAATATATTAATATGAAGTTGCCAAGTGACTCAGAGACCAATAAACATTTATAATATAGAAAAGGCTAAAGCATAACAAAAAATTAATACTATTGTGCATAATAGTAGGGTCAATTAAGAGCATATAATCATAATAGGGTAACATGTGGGCATGTGCATGAACATGATTACACTAAAAATCAAAGGAGAAGGCAGGAAGTAAAAATGAAGGGGAAGCTGAATTTCACAGAGGTTCATGTCTCCAATGAGATTGTTGGATCAATGTAAACAAGTTTTGGTGAAACTTTTGTTCTCTTCTTCCACTCAAAAAATTGTCACAAATCAGTCCACCACCACCATAAACTTCTATAATGCATATTATTGCCCAGATTCTGATTATAATGAAGCCATTTCAGACTACATAGAAATCTTCAAGCAATCTGCATCCACTAATGACAAAATATGTTGCAATGTTTGAGATTTTCTTCTACAGTAATGGAGTCCCTATGTTCAAATGTAAAGAAATGAGAGTTTTTCTTTCAGTGAGTATCATGCATCCATGTATTGTTTTCTTTCTTACTCCCTTTCTGATGAAAGGTTGGTAGAATGTAAAAAATTATGTTCAAGTTCTATAGAGCTTTTAAATACTAAACTCCATTTTCATGTCAAAAGGATTGCACCATGGTTAAGAAGAACTAGTCATGTCTACATTTTCTTTGGTCGAAATATTTTTTATCCATATACTTGAATTGAGTTGGAGCTGTAATAGGCCAGGTACAATTTGAACATCAGCACATGTTAGCACAATGGACTGCCTGCATGTATATTGTATTGTAATGGCTTTGTACGTAGAGACAAAGGATTTTTGCAGTAGTAAACTTGAAATTTGCTTTGTTTATTGCTCTTGGGTGGTTGATGGTTGGTTTTTTGATGTAGATTGTGATCAATGGTCAGATTTTGATTATGTTATTGAATCAACACTACAAACTGTAAGAATACGATAGGTTATGGAATAGCAAAGAAAATGTTCTAATCTCAAGGCTTATATATTGAACACCAATGCAGGGTGAAGAAATCCTAGAAAGAGGATAACACCTGTGCAGGGCCAAGAAAGCTTAGTAAGAGGATATGCAGATTTTAAAAAATTGTCTCTTGAATCAACTGTGTATGTTTTTAAATCAACATTTCAAATCATTGTCTTCTTTCTGTTGGTGGATCTTTGAATCAACATTTTGGATCACTATCTTCTTTCTTTTAAGAGATCCATGAACATGATCTGAAACGTTGATTCAAAAACATATACAATTAATTTTGGAAACAATCTTTTGATACACATTACAAAATAATTTGAAATATATCAAATTAAAAAAAAAACCACCACAACCTAAATGTCAGATCCATAAAACTGAAACCTTAAATATTTTAAATAGCTAACAAAACCAAGGATATGCCACCTTGCAAGCTTATATAGCTATTGCAATGGTCCCAGCCAGGTGAAGATACCATCGACAGCTGATGAGGGGACTTAGTGAAAGGAAAACTTTTAATTTATTTTATTAGAATTAAACAATTTATTCTTGTACATAGAGCCAATGCTGGTTCTACCAAATGCAGCAAGCACATGTTTGGATTTTTTTATTTGTTTTCAATTGAAAATTGCAAGCTGGTTTTTTTGGTCAACTGCTAATAATTTTTAACTAGTTAAAAAACCCAACAAATTCAGGTTTACTATTTCAGATTGTCAAAGATAGGTGAACTTGCAGTGATTGATAAGATTTGTCATGATTTTGAATAACTATTAGGCCAAGATTTTCAAAAATTTCATAGACCAATGTAGTGCCAATTTTAGATGGGCCTGTGATTTATCTTTAAAATCATATTTGGGGTAGGTTAATCTACATTAAAAGTCTAAAATTCCATATAGTAATTACAAGACACTGTGTTATATGTATATACTCAATTGAGATTTTCAAGACTCAACATATGATTTCAAAGACTCAACATATGCTTTTAAGAAGAATTGGTCATGTCTGCATTTGCTTTGGTTGAAATATAGTTTATCCATATACTTGAATTGAGTTGGAGCTATAATAGGCCAGGTACAATTTGAACATCAACACATGTTATCACAATGGACTGCCTGCGTTTATATTGTATTGTAATGGCTTTGTATGTAGAGACAAAGGATTTTTGCAGTATTGAACTTGAAATTTTCTCTATTTATTGCTCTTGGGTGGTTGATGGTCAATTTTTTGATGTAGATTGTGATCAATGGTCAGATTCTAATTATGTTATCGAATCAACACTACATACTGTAAGAATACGATAGGTTATGGAATAGCCAAGAAAAGGTTCTAATTTCAAGGCTTATATATTGAACACCAGTGCAGGGCGAAGAAATCGTTGAAAGAGGATAAAACCTGTGTAGGGCCAAGAAAGCTTAGTAAGAGGATATGCAAATTTAAGGTAGTGCTAGTAAATATCGGTAGTTGGTTTATACAGTAAGTAATGTGGACATTAGGATAAGGAAGAGAATGCCTCATTCTCCATCCAACTCCTCACACAAGATCTTTACTTGCATTGCATCGCATCACTCGCCACACATAAGCTATCCCTCCTAGGTACATGAATATCGATGACCAATGATCCCATCAATGCGAGAGAAAAGCCATAGATAAAGTCCTACCACTATGCAGAGTCATAAGCCCTTGAACACTTGACCAAATATAGGATTCCTTGGTCCCTCACTAGCTCTGGATTCGTCTACCTTCCCACCCCTATCTCGGGTTCCATGAAA
The DNA here is from genome assembly GCA_007258455.2 of Sequoia sempervirens. Lineage (NCBI taxonomy): Eukaryota > Viridiplantae > Streptophyta > Pinopsida > Cupressales > Cupressaceae > Sequoia > Sequoia sempervirens. The sequence continues at coordinate 466,366,660 of VDFB02271358.1, forward strand.
TGGTTGGGAACTGATGGAATGGGAACTACTCCTTCTACAAGATCCATCGATCCAGAGAAAGCACTTACTCTTCCAACCCTAGCTCTTCCTAGCCAGCAAGAGTGCATTAATAAGATCGACCAGGCATCAGAGAAACATGGTCTCATGGAATCCAATAATCACAAGATATGCATGGGATGGATTTATCAAACAGGATTTTGAAACTCTCAAGCAAATGAGATCCGTGGCATAAGGCTAGATTCCTCAACCTTTTCCAGCTTTCATTCTGCCTGTGCCAAAATGGGAGATTCCGGACAAGGTAAGGGTGTCTATTAAGAAATAAAACAGATTGAGTTATATAGTTTTCAGGTGTTGTAGTTGCTATTGCATTGGTAGACATGTAAGTTGTTTGACAACAAAAGTGAAAGGTGGATTGACAAGGCGTATGAATTGTTTCAGTAAACAGTGGAAGCATGGACAAGGCGTGTGACTTAAGCTTGACAAAATGCCTCGAATGAATGCAATCTTAGGGCTCAAATGTTTGCAAGGTATGCACAAGATGGATTTGTTGAAAAGATATCAAAAACTATCAAGCAAATGCAATATGCAGCTATAAAGCCGAATTCCACAACATTTACCAACAAAAAAAGACAAAACATAACAAAAAAGAAAAAATGTGGGGCACACCTATTGCTGAAATTAGGTCCTTCGTAGAAGCTTTATCACTGTAGCTTGCCCTAGATCCTAGTGTCACGCCCAAAATTTTCACTAGAAAATGCAATAATTTTTTTTTTTTTAAATCTATTAATTAAGCTAATTAGCACTCTTAAGTGTTTAAGCATTATGTTAAAGATAATTTAAGTTAGCCTCTTCTCTTTTTGGTTTGAAGTTGACAATATATCTTTATGCATTAACTCATCTCTCCAAAGATCCTGATGACATTATCCTTGAATAATGACAATAATGATATTTAATCAAATACATTACATATGTTAGTTTTAATGTGATAAGCCCATAGTACCTTGCTAATTAGCAATTATAACATTAATACAATTATTTTATTTAACCAAGAAAACAATAATATTTACTCATCAATTATCTATTATTATTATTTTTAATTTATCAATTTTACTCAAAATCCAAATAATCCTTAATACCCAATTTAGCATTGGATGTAGTTTTAATATTGATTTTGATATTAGTTTTCACCTTTTTAACTTTATGCTTATTAGCACTCCACATAATACCAATAGTTTGTTATTACTATATATATATATTTATATATTTTTAAATAATAATAATATAATTTCATTAATACCTTTAACAATATTATTAATTATAATATAGTTAAATCAATGAGCTTATAATCATGTTTAACATGAGTTTAAACCACTTAATCATTACCATTCAATATCAAACAACAATCTACCCATTTAATCATTACTATTGTCAAGGAAATGTATTTACTTTTAAATAAAAAAAATAGATTTATTTTACTTCTATTTTTAATTTCAATTTACCCTACTAAAATTACTTCCAAAATAATAACATGGAATAACTAGCTGTTAATAATGCTATTATTATTTACTTTCAAATTACTTCCCTTGTTTTTTTTTTAAATCTCATTTTACCTTACTAACATTATTTCCATCTAAGTAAAAGTAATATCATCAAATAACTAATTCGTGAATATCGATACTAAAATAACCATAGTAATTTTAGTACTACTAAATCAACCACAATAATATTATTTATAACTTTGAATGATTCACTTTTTTTTTTTTTTTGTAAATATTATACCACTACATAGAAATATTATTTACAATATCATATTAAGTTTAGAACTTACTTATTGTGATAAAAACTAATATTTATACTAAAGAATTTTACTACTAGTAATATATTGCCTCAATTCACTAATACCAAATAATTCACTTTTACTGAGATTCACATTATCATTAATATTAGATTTCATTCTTAACACTAATTAAGAAGTAAGGGTAAAGCTTATATGAACTTCATTTATTTTTTTAATAAAATTATTATTATCAAATCTAATATCAATACTAAAATTTGTCTCAAAATTCAAAAAAATTAAAGCTTAAATTATTATCTATACTAGAATGTTTCTTAATACTCTCAAGAATAATATCTCTATTGATGGTGCTTCTTTGAAGCTTTATAAATCCATTAATTGCTAGAAATATTAACACTGCCTAGCAACATTGGTGCTCGATTTAGATAAAAAATGACATTGTTTATGTTTTATAAATTTGAATTTTAATTCTTTTGAAATATTGGGAGGTTTCAGCTATTTCCATATGCCTCTGTTGCATAACCATTTGAACTATTATTCACATTATTGATGATTGGGTGGAAGAATGAGATACTCGTAGCAACAATCAAGGCATGGGATTTGGGAAGGTAAAACAAAAGTACCCAAGGATTTGACGCATGACAGTTAGATGTAAATGTTGTTATACTATCCCATTATTAAGTCAGATAAAATAAAAGATATTATTATCTTAAATAATCATTATTATTAATGTATATGCAGAAAAATTGTAGTATTATAATATTTAGTTTAAGCAATCAACACAATAATCTGATGTACTATTCTGTTACCATAAATATTAAAATGTCCCATAATTTAAATTGCTTATTTATTATGTGCAGCTATCCTCATTTTAATCTAGATTTATTTATTTTTAAATCATACTCATGGCATTTTACAATGCTACTTCCTATTGCTGGTAAATAAAATATTTATTTAATGATTTTCAGTTGTTCTCGCTAAATGGAATGCGCGATACCACACTTCATGCAAGCTAGCCTGACATCAATTCACTTAATTTATTTCATAAGAGGTTTACATAGCCACATAGTGGCATTATTGTAAAGTAGTGTTGAACAAGCAAACAATGCCATATTTTGACTGCAGTCACATTTGAAAAAAAAAGAAAAAGAAATTGTAGGGATGTGATTGAGGACTGCCTCAAATAAGGAACGTATAGAGAAGGGCGCACTTAATGAGATTGGACTGACCTAGCTGGTAATTTTCTACAAAGGTCTTAATGTCACTGATTGATGGTACTCATATTTTCTAATAAAATCCAATGAGATTGACATGCGAGCAGAAGTTCAGTCTAAGATGATGTATCGTTCAACAAGAAAAGTAGCAGAGTTATCCATGGAGCACTCTTCTTGACATAAGTATAGAAGACTTCAAGTGTACCGCTGTGAGTTTGAGTAGATGGGTTTACTGACAGTGACCAATATAAACCAAGCCCAATTCAAGACTATGCATTCGATACAAAACTCAGGTTAATCTTAATAGCACACTCAAATATAGGTGACAAAACAGCGACTAGATGAGTCTATGAATTGAAATATGGTGAGTTGGGGTCGGCACACAACTACCTACTATATTCTTTATTATTGATTTCTTTATAAAAAAAATTATACAAAGTTCCTTCGCAACAAATATAATCTGTTTAAATGTCTCGAAGTTCCCAAACAACCCTTCTATCATCTCTTCTACCTTATGCAGCAGATGCATAAAATCTTTTCTAGTTGGTTTTCTTTTACGCCAGTTTACTCTGTGGTATATATTAACAATGTTTTCTGAACCCTCAAGCGATGGTGTCTAAATATTTTTTTTTGAAAAGGAAGGATTCAACGAAGTATCACAGTGGTTTGATTACAAGCAAGTTGCCTCTCTATGCTTCTCAGATTTCTTGTATATTTATCTCTCCTTTTTAAATGTGCACACTATAAACTTGTATAGTATATTTATAATGAATCCTTAATGAAAATTTATATATCAAGCAAAACTATATTTGGCATATGCTTATCTGACTATTGCAGTAGAAAATTTAACAACAAGATTCTTCGTCCTTTTTTTTGTTTTTTTTTTGTTTTTTTGAATAATCACGGAAAGGAACTAAGATGCATAACTCATTTTCATCGTCTTCATCCATGCTAAAACATCATGTGTAAGAGATTTTCAAACTGATATATTCTCAAACTTTTATTGGTTACAGCTAAGAGGAGTAGTACCATTTATTTTATTTATTTATTTTCCTGCAAAGCATTGCATCTTAACAGCATACAGAAGGTGCACCAAGAGGAGTAGTTTAATCATACAAATCAAAACCTTTGCCTTGCACCTATAGACAATCTCTTACAATATACTTTACAAAATGGTGAAGAATATAATACCCATCCACAAAACATCCAAAGTTACAGTTTAAACTGAAGAGATAAATATTTTTCCATGCAAATCATTATGGGATTTCTCTCATTTCTACATTGAACAATATGAAATTCATCTCCTTGCAACTTGTAACTCTACCACTATGTTTTAGAAAAATAAATGTCTTACAAACCCATGAACAAAGTCTTGCTCTCCACCCTACTGTAATGGCGTCATGGAGCCTCATGGGCTCTAGCCATACCCCCGAACAAGGTAGTCTTTCAGCTCCAAGATGATCAATGGAGTTCTTTCAAATTCTTACAAAGGAACAATCATGACATAGCCCTGAATTTCATGCATCTAGGTTCCCTAATCTCTATGTTCAACCATGATCTATACAACATGCCACATTCTTACAACAAATACACAAGAGTAAATGGAAATAAGAACTTATCTTCTTTCTTTTTGGTGAAGGGATTGAACTCTTTCAACCATCTTTCTCCAAGCCAAGCCATCTTGAACACTTTCTTCTCAGAGAGGTGGACTCCTCTCCTCTTCTCATTCTTTCTGCCATCTCCACTAAAGTTCTCCAAAAGGAAAAGTGGGTAACATCCATTTCCTCTTTTCCATCCAAGTATATAGGCATTCAACTTGAATTCCCCTGAATGAGAGAGAGACACTTGTCACTCTCTCATTTGATCTTTCAACACACATCCCCACAAGTTCTCACACATGTGTGAGACTTTTGGGGAGATGGGGAATGTACTATGACACTCTACCCAACAACCCTTACAAGGTGGCTTCACACATGTGAGAGATTTGATGCTCTTTCCAAGTTCATTAATGAACTTTGGGGAGTGTGGTGGGGAAGTGATAAGTCACTTCTCCCAACTCCCAAAGACTCAAATTCGTCACACCCTTTCAAGTGGACTTTTGAAGGGTCAAATCATGTCCTTGGGACCATATTGCATGCCCACTTGTCCCCTACAACTATGGTATAGACCCTAGGGGGTTTATCTTTGTATCCCAACTAAAGAAATTGACCAACAACCCTCTTTAAAGTCCCACTTAAGGTTCTATCCGAGTTTCACCCTTGGATACGGGTTCATAAACCTTATTCCCAACTTACATCTTGCATGACACAATTAAATAACCTTTCAACCCAAAAGAATAAACATAGTAACTATTTTCCCTCGGCTCCAAAATAAGGAAATCAAGTACATAAGCACAAAATGGTGTCTTTCAATTTGTTCTCATTGGTTCTGTGTTCTCGTATTAGCGCCTCTTTTCTTTCCTGCACATTACCAATGAAATCATAAGCAACAATCATATATCACATTAATTTGGTAACTAAAATAAGATTTAATTGTGCAACCATTTCATTAAAATTCCAATTCACATTCATAGTTTACAAGTGCCTAATACTTCCATGGAAATGATAATAAAACATTTCAAAATGAAATACAAGCACATTTTCATGAAATCGCACTATGCATTGCCTAAAATATATCTAAGCATCCATAAGTATATAACAAAATCAAGATTGTATTATTCACATGCAAAGCGGGGTCTTACATCCCCCTCCCCTTAGATTAGACTTCCTCTTGGAAGTCATTAAGGTCTAGAACATAATCTTCATATAACAATGCACATAAATATATTAAAAGTGTTAATTGTTTTTCTTTCTTGATGAGACAATCAAACTATTCAACTATAAGTGCACATTAAAGACATCCCTTCCATGAATTAAATATCTAAATACTTAGAGAAAAATTTCTCCCCAAAGAACATTTATTTGATGTATTCATAGTGTAACAAATGTTAGTAGCCATCCATGTAGTTAACTTTTTTTTTTTTTTTTTTTTAGCATTTGCACCAATACATATCCAAACACCTTAACATCCTTGGACACTCTTCAAGGTTTTCTTTTGCATCACAAACATCACTCATGATGTTAGAAAATACTTTCATTCTAATTTCAATTCATGTCTCAAGAATAGTAGTCTCAATTTTATCTGTCACTTTCTTTCTCACATAACAGTTAAGTACTTTCACATGTCATTTATTTACAAATTTACCCATACATCAGAAAAATTACACATAGCTCACATCACAAGGCTCAATGGGATTTACAAGGATGGATATTCTTGGATACCACTCAAGGCCCTTCTCTAAGGAATCCTCCAATACATAAGAATAATCATCGAATGAGGGGAAGAATGGATTAATGACCGTCCCATACCGGTCCCATTCACAACCCCTTTTCAAGAATAATTCCCCAGCGCATCTACCCCCCTATACGACCTGCCAGGGAACCCCCCGGGATATGGTAGTTTACATATGTCACATTACATCACGTTTACCAGCAGTTAGAAAACATTAAGAAAGCCTCAAGTCGAGAAATCATAAGATCATAAACCAATGTTTCAATAAAACATAAAATTATAAAATCAAGAGAAAACCAAATAAAGATCATTTGTAGCTACATTTCAACATTCCAATCTTAATTCAAAAAAGAAATTAAATAAGTCCTTGAGGCAATTTGGACTATAACAACCTTCAAATGGCTAATAGCCTAATAAAATAAATGCAAAATTCCACACTGCTGGTGTATAATAAAATAAAACATCAATCAAGAATTACCAATAATTCATATTCCAACAATAAAAATTGCACATTACGAGCACCATGTGACTTGATAAGCCACCTAAGGGGAGGAGGGGAATGGTGGTTCTCTAACCACATAAGTATAATAGCATGCAATAACTGGTGGTCCCTGACCACATAAACATGAATAACTGGTGGTCCCTGACCACAGAAATCAGCATCAATGGTGGTCCCTGACCACATAAATATAAGTAATTGGTGGTCCCTGACTACACAAATATGAATAACTGGTGGTCTCCGACCACATAAATATAAATCACTGGTGGTCCCCGACCACATAATTATAAGTAACTGGCGGCCCAAAAAAATTCCATCCTTTACCCATGGGTTATAACATCAAGGAATAGGTTTGCACTATGAACCAACAAGTGTGGCTCTCATATGTGGGGGAGTAGGCCACGATCAACATCCATGGGAGGATTACAATGACTCGACATAGATCCTTTGTCAGGATTAGGGACAATGCCCTGAGCTCATAATTTCCCGATGGGAGAACATGTGCCTCTCAACCCCTATTTACACTAGCTGGCATCGCACTCCCATAAGGGGGGAACCAAACACTAGGGGTACACATTTACTATACAAATAAGACTAACACAAGGGAATACATCACATTTGATTTGATAAATACACATTCACACATTTAACACGTTTACATAAACACACAACTAGCTAGCTTACATAAGGTCCATCACAAAAGGGTACTCATAAGGGATCATACTTGACCTCCCTCACCCTTATCCCAAGTTAGATATTGTGTATCCTATATTTGGGGTACAATACATTTACTAGTTTCACTTTACATGACCTAACAGAACACGCTTTACATAATTCACCAAAGAACAAGAGCAGTGCACTTACACATATTCTATTTTGTATAAACAATATTCACTTTTTGTTTCAATTTTGGAAATATCTACTCACTTTGCATAGGTACAAGAAATCACTAGAAGATATGCAACTATAGCTTAGGCATATCACCCCATTTCCTAGAACTTAACAAAGCATGGTTTGTCACATTATTAGCACAAATGTTGTTACACCCATACACACTTTATTTTCTTTACAGAATGTTCACTTTGTTAACATCTATCCATTGAATACTTATAAAATAAATTGCCATATAATTAACAATTGTAATTTAGGTAATACTCAATTTTCCTATAATTAGCAATACATGGCACAACACGCTTCCTATCTCACTAACAACACATTTATGATCGAAATTGTTTTTCTATATATATCCATACCACTCTTCCCTTTTTATTCAACTATGTTTGTTATGTTCATTGACATATCAATATGGGTAATTCCAAGATATTTTCTCAACATGCTAGAAAAAAATAAAATAAAATAAAATAAAAAATTCCTACTTAATAAGGGGTAGAGTCAACCATTTTCATTGGAAACATTACAGTATGAGAAAAGAAGGCACACTCAATGCATAAAATACATGATAATTCATAAAATAGTGATTCTTGCTAGTCATTAATATCCTTTTACAAGACTTTCATTTTGCTATCCAGGGTTGAACCATTTAATCACATGTTATACCATCATTTTTACAATCACAGTTCTATCTAACCTCATAAATGTGCACGAGTAAAAGTGTTAAAAGTTTTACCTACTTTGAGGTTTTCTCCTTACATTTAGATGCAAATGTTCTTCCATCAAAGAGTAAACATAGTAAATGGTATAGAATTCACAACATTAATTGGAGGTTTTACAAGTCCACTTAAGTGTCTCTTATCTATATATTTTAACTTTCCCATCACATAATACACTGTGAACCACACTTAATTCTTTACTTAATTTATAACTTCATACAATTGATTATTCATTCATGATGACGTGCACACAACCTTCAAGTTCAACATGTAGTTGAGTGTGTTATTACTTCATATGCATGGCATGCATCCTTTCTTATTTGGGAAGCAACAAGTCTCCTAAGGAAGTAGTAATAACATGAGTTCAAGACAATGTTTTAACTCCAATTTCTCATTTGACAAGGTCTTAAGTCACAAATCTTTTTAATGTTTACTTATTACAAGGGGATAGTTTTAACACCATATTTATTGGTCCTCAACAATCTTATCTTAATTGCATCCTTCTATTGCCTTCACTTTTGACTTAAATCATAGAAGCCCTATTATTTTGTTTACTATTTAATCTTTAAACAACAGAACATAATAGTTTGATAGTTGTTATAGTTACATTAAGTGAACTAGGTCACTGTTTACTTGCGAAAGTGCTCAATTAGCTCTAAAGTTTCATCATTTAAATTCCAGGTATAATTTTTTTTTTTATCACTCTTCCAAGTTGAACTTACAATACAAAAAAAGGCTTGATCATTAGTTGATGTTATCATTCATGAAATTTTTACCTACCAACTATAAGGTGAATCGTTAGTTGCTTCACAAGAACACAAATTAAGTCTTTATGTGTAAATTGAGATCTAGAGTAATAGGAAAGGCCAGGATATTTGTGTCTTAGGCATATTGGGTAGCATTTCATGGATGTCTCAAATCCATACCCAAATTATGAGCAATCCCTTAGACTTAGGTCCATCCATTTACACCTTTAAAGTTTAATTATGATCTTTGATAGTATTTTAAATCCAAAATATATGGAGTGCTCAAATTGTACTCAATACAAGGTCAAGAGATTTTCTATTGTTTTCAATCTTGTTGTCGTTTTGATTTAATCAATTTAGGGGTTTAGAACTTTAGGATCATTTAATTACACCCTTAACACATTGCTCCTTTTATGGTTACATGTTTCCATATGTAGTTATGATATTCCCTCCTCAATTCATACCACGATTTGCATAAGAAAATATGTTGCTTCCTAAAAACTCCAAATTTTAAGAGGTTATGACATTACTATATTTAATAATTATGGTCCTAAGAAGTCAACAAAGGTAGTGTTCCTCTAATAATACACATCGTGATGACTTATTCACGTATCTTAAAAAACTATGCTTGAGAATCTCCATTTTATCTTTCTAAGGTTCAAGGAATTTTAATGTTAAGAGACTAATTAATGCCATAACCTTTGCTAAATGATCCAATATGTAACTCAGGTCATTCACCTTATTTACTTAAAACAACGGATCATGTTTAGATTAGGATTTCTTGAATAAATACTTCCTTGACCCATATATAATGGTCACTTCTTGATCCTTTAGGATTTTACAAACTAGTTGGCTTGAATAATTATCACTAAGTTCCTGTTTATTGCACCATTTCAGTCCCTTAGAATTTCCCTTAACAACATTTTATTCTAACTATCATTTGAGGTGGTTTGCCCATTTACCTGCATGCTCATAATACTTAATTCCTAATTTCATCCTAGAGTTCCCTAGTGTTACAACCTAGGGCTCTGATACCAAAATATGTCACACCCAAAATTTTCACTAGAAAATGCAATAATTTTTTTTTTTTTAAATCTATTAATTAAGCTAATTAGCACTCTTAAGTGTTTAAGCATTATGTTAAAGATAATTTAAGTTAGCCTCTTCTCTTTTTGGTTTGAAGTTGACAATATATCTTTATGCATTAACTCATCTCTCCAAAGATCCTGATGACATTATCCTTGAATAATGACAATAATGATATTTAATCAAATACATTACATATGTTAGTTTTAATGTGATAAGCCCATAGTACCTTGCTAATTAGCAATTATAACATTAATACAATTATTTTATTTAACCAAGAAAACAATAATATTTACTCATCAATTATCTATTATTATTATTTTTAATTTATCAATTTTACCACTACTATTATTATTAATTTATCAATTTTACTCAAAATCCAAATAATCCTTAATACCTAATTTAGCATTGGATGTAGTTTTAATATTGATTTTGATATTAGTTTTTACCTTTTTAACTTTATGCTTATTAGCACTCCACATAATACCAATAGTTTGTTATTACTATATATATATATATATATTTTTAAATAATAATAATATAATTTCATTAATACCTTTAACAATATTATTAATTATAATATAGTTAAATCAATGAGCTTATAATCATGTTTAACATGAGTTTAAACCACTTAATCATTACCATTTAATATCAAACAACAATCTACCCATTTAATCATTACTATTGTCAAGGAAATGTATTTACTTTTAAATAAAAAAAATAGATTTATTTTACTTCTATTTTTAATTTCAATTTACCCTACTAAAATTACTTCCAAAATAATAACATGGAATAACTAGCTGTTAATAATGCTATTATTATTTACTTTCAAATTACTTCCCTTGTTTTTTTTTTAAATCTCATTTTACCTTACTAACATTATTTCCATCTAAGTAAAAGTAATATCATCAAATAACTAATTCGTGAATATCGATACTAAAATAACCATAGTAATTTTAGTACTACTAAATCAACCACAATAATATTATTTATAACTTTGAATGATTCACTTTTTTTTTTTTTTTGTAAATATTATACCACTACATAGAAATATTATTTACAATATCATATTAAGTTTAGAACTTACTTATTGTGATAAAAACTAATATTTATACTAAAGAATTTTACTACTAGTAATATATTGCCTCAATTCACTAATACCAAATAATTCACTTTTACTGAGATTCACCTTATCATTAATATTAGATTTCATTCTCAACACTAATTAAGAAGTAAGGGTAAAGCTAATATGAACTTCATTTATTTTTTTAATGAAATTATTATTATCAAATCTAATATCAATACTAAAATTTGTCTCAAAATTCAAAAAAATTAAAGTTTAAATTATTCTCTATACTAGAATGTTTCTTAATACTCTCAAGAATAATATCTCTATTGATGGTGCTTCTTTGAAGCTTTATAAATCCATTAATTGCTAGAAATATTAACACTACCCAGTAACATTGGTGCTCGATTTAGATAAAAAATGACATTGTTTATGTTTTATAAATTTGAATTTTAATTCTTTTGAAATATTGGGAGGTTTCAGCTATTTCCATATGCCTCTGTTGCATAACCATTTGAACTGTTATTCACATTATTGATGATTGGGTGGAAGAATGAGATACTCGTAGCAACAATCAAGGCATGGGATTTGGGAAGGTAAAACAAAAGTACCCAAGGATTTGACGCATGACAGTTAGAGGTAAATGTTGTTATACTATCCCATTATTAAGTAAGATAAAATAAAAGATATTATTATCTTAAATAATCATTATTATTAATGTATATGCAGAAAAATTGTAGTATTATAATATTTAGTTTAAGCAATCAACACAGTAATCTGATGTACTATTTTGTTACCATAAATATTAAAATGTCCCATAATTTAAATTGCTTATTTATTATGTGCAGCTATCCTCATTTTAATCTAGATTTATTTATTTTTAAATCATACTCACAGCATTTTACAACGCTACTTCCTATTGCTGGTAAATAAAATATTTATTTAATGATTTTCGGTTGTTCTCGCTAAATGGAATGCGCGATACCACACTTCATGCAAGCTGGCCTGACATCAATTCACTTAATTTATTTCGTAAGAGGTTTACATAGCCACAGAGTGGCATTATTATAAAGTAGTGTTGAACAAGCAAACAATGTCGTATTTTGACTGCAGTCACATTTGAAAAAAAAAGAAAAAGAAATTGTAGGGATGTGATTGAGGACTGCCTCAAATAAGGAACGTATAGAGAAGGGCACACTTAATGAGATTGAACTGACCTAGATGGTAATTGCCTACAAAGGTCTTAATGTCACTGATTGATGGTACTCATATTTTCTAATAAAATCCAATGAGATTGAGATGCGAGCAAAAGTTCAGTCTGAGATGATGTATCGTTCAACAAGAAAAGCAGCAGAGTTATCCATGGAGCACTCTTCTTGACATAAGTACAGAAGACTTCAAGTGTACCGCTATGAGTTTGAGCAGATGGGTTTACTGACAGTGACCAATATAAACCAAGCCCAATTCAAGACTATGCATTCGATACGAAACTCAGGTTAATCTTAATAGCACACTCAAATATAGGTGACAAAACAATGACTAGATGAGTCTATGAATTGAAATATGGTGAGTTGGGGTCGGCACACAACTACCTACTATATTCTTTATTATTGATTTCTTTATAAAAAAATTTATACAAAGTTCCTTCGCAACAAATATAATCTGTTTAAATGTCTCGAAGTTCCCAAACATCCCTTCTATCATCTCTTCTACCTTATGCAGCAGATGCATAAAATCTTCTTTTACGCCAGTTTACTCTATGGTATATATTAACAATGTTTTCTGAACCCTCAAGCGATGGTGTCTAAATATTTTTTTTTGAAAAGGAAGGATTCAACGAAGTATCACAGTGGTTTGATTACAAGCAAGTTGCCTCTCTATGCTTCTCAGATTTCTTGTATATTTATCTCTCCTTTTTAAATGTGCACACTATAAACTTGTATAGTATATTTATAATGAATCCTTAATGAAAATTTATATATCAAGCAAAACTATATTTGACATATGCTTATCTGACTATTGCAGTAGAAAATTTAACAACAAGATTCTTCGTCCTTTTTTTTGTTTTTTTTTTGTTTTTTTGAATAATCACGGAAAGGAACTAAGATGCATAACTCATTTTCATCATCTTCATCCATGCTAAAACATCATGTGTAAGAGATTTTCAAACTGATATATTCTCAAACTTTTATTGGTTACAGCTAAGAGGAGTAGTACCATTTATTTTATTTATTTATTTTCCTGCAAAGCATTGCATCTTAACAGCATACAGAAGGTGCACCAAGAGGAGTAGTTTAATCATACAAATCAAAACCTTTGCCTTGCACCTATAGACAATCTCTTACAATATACTTTACAAAATGGTGAAGAATATAATACCCATCCACAAAACATCCAAAGTTACAGTTTAAACTGAAGAGATAAATATTTTTCCATGCAAATCATTATGGGATTTCTCTCATTTCTACATTGAACAATATGAAATTCATCTCCTTGCAACTTGTAACTCTACCACTATGTTTTAGAAAAATAAATGTCTTACAAACCCATGAACAAAGTCTTGCTCTCCACCCTACTGTAATGGCGTCATGGAGCCTCATGGGCTCTAACCATACCCCCGAGCAAGGTAGTCTTTCAGCTCCAAGATGATCAATGGAGTTCTTTCAAATTCTTACAAAGGAACAATCATGACATAGCCCTGAATTTCATGCATCTAGGTTCCCTAATCTCTATGTTCAACCATGATCTATACAACATGCCACATTCTTACAACAAATACACAAGATTAAATGGAAATAAGAACTTATCTTCTTTCTTTTTGGTGAAGGGATTGAACTCTTTCAACCATCTTTCTCCAAGCCAAGCCATCTTGAACACTTTCTTCTCAGAGAGGTGGACTCCTCTCCTCTTCTCATTCTTTCTACCATCTCCACTAAAGTTCTCCAAAAGGAGAAGTGGGTAACATCCATTTCCTCTTTTCCATCCAAGTATATAGGCATTCAACTTGAATTCCCCTGAATGAGAGAGAGACACTTGTCACTCTCTCATTTGATCTTTCAACACACATCCCCACAAGTTCTCACACATGTGTGAGACTTTTGGGGAGATGGGGAATGTACTATGACACTCTACCCAACAACCCTTACAAGGTGGCTTAACACATGTGAGAGATTTGATGCTCTTTCCAAGTTCATTAATGAACTTTGGGGAGTGTGGTGGGGAAGTGATAAGTCACTTCTCCCAACTCCCAAAGACTCAAATTCGTCACACCCTTTCAAGTGGACTTTTGAAGGGACAAATCATGTCCTTGGGACCATATTGCATGCCCACTTGTCCCCCACAACTATGGTATAGACCCTAGGGGGTTTATCTTTGTATCCCAACTAAAGAAATTGACCAACAACCCTCTTTAAAGTCCCACTTAAGGTTCTATCCGAGTTTCACCCTTGGATAAGGGTTCATAAACCTTATCCCCAACTTACATCTTGCATGACACAATTAAATAACCTTTCAACCCAAAAGAATAAACATAGTAACTATTTTCCCTCGGCTCCAAAATAAGGAAATCAAGTACATAAGCACAAAATGGTGTCTTTCAATTTGTTCTCATTGGTTCTGTGTTCTTGTATTAGCACCTCTTTTATTTCCTGCACATTACCAATGAAATCATAAGCAACAATCATATATCACATTAATTTGGTAACTAAAATAAGATTTAATTGTGCAACCATTTCATTAAAATTCCAATTCACATTCATAGTTTACAAGTGCCTAATACTTCCATGGAAATGATAATAAAACATTTCAAAATGAAATACAAGCACATTTTCATGAAATCACACTATGCATTGCCTGAAATATATCTAAGCATCCATAAGTATATAACAAAATTAAGATTGTATTATTCACATGCAAAGTGGGGTCTTACACCTAGAACCGCGTTGATTCTCTAAAAAGCCCCTGATCTGAAGAAGCCCTTGTCGTTATTGGAAAACCCCCTGTTTGTTGCGCTTCGTGACCACTGTCTGCTTATCACTTTTCTCCGTGCCCACTGTCGTGCATGTTCCTTAGTGCCTCTGTTCCTAATCTTTGACTCTTCTATTTGTTCTATTGTCGTTTAGAAGTGAGAAAATTTAGATAAGAGGGAAAAGCCTAAAAAATAAAAATGCATAATGGAAAATGTGGGGGGAAATAAAAATTTGCTTAATGTCTTAATTTAAGACAATTAAAAAATTAAAGACAAAAGTAATCTTTTGTCTTAAAAATGTGCTTAATGTCTTAATATAAGACAATTAAAAAATTAAAGACAAAAGTAATTTTTTGTCTTAAAAATGTGCTTAATGTCTTAATATAAGACAATTAAAAAATTAAAGACAAAAGTAATCTTTTGTCTTAAATTAATGTCTTGTTCAATCGTATCTCCTTGTGTCACTCCTCTTGCTTTGTTTTCTTCAGGGAGGGAAAAAGGAAAATGCATCTCAATTGAGGGAGGGAAAATGAATAAGGAGAGAGAAATAAAAAATTTATTTTAGAAAAAGTATTTTTTTTATTGTCTTAATTTAAGATAATTAAAAAATTAGAATATAATGTAAACATAAACTAGCAATTGCACCTTAGTGTGCAACGGGTAGGCCAATGAAGTGTGGAAGTCAATTAAGATAGATGTTGATCTATTTTTGTACTATATAAAATTATAATAATTATTAATTATAAATTTTAATCATTTTATGTAATTAATAGTTTTATTTAAAATATAATATATAATATTAAATATAATTAATATATTTAACTTATATCTACTATATTTAAAATAGCGTAAATAAAAAATTTCTTTAGTTAAAAAATTTATTTATATTTTGATTATATATTAAATTCTTTAAAAAAAAAAAAATTATTTTGCAAAAGTCAAAATATTAAAAGATATTTATTTTGCAAAAATCATTATCTAAAAAATGAACCAAACCTTACCACTTGTTCATTATAGCCATGGAAAATTTAAAACTCAATAAATAGTATAATAAGATAATATAACTCACTTATACCAATTAAACTTTAATCCATATATATATGACAAAATACTTGTTTTCATTCACAAAGTTAGGCTAGGCTTATGAGATAAATATTAATAATGACAACCCATTTTAGTCTCTTTCCATTTAAGAGGAATCAATCTAAAAGGACCATACCTATAACATTCCCTTCAAATTATGGTGGAGAGAGTATTCACGGTGATGGATAGGAATAAATAAATTAAAAAAAATAAAAGTGAACCCTAATCGTTATGAAGTGGAGGCATTTACTAAGGCGACCACAGAAAGTTTTATTTTGATAAATATACTCGAAAACCCTCGTTGAAACCTTATTTTCAAGCTATAGCTCATCAAATTGGAGAAGTGAATGGTCAATACTAGTGAGGAAGAGTTTGGAGCAGTGGGGAAAGCAACAAAAAAATGGTAGAAAATAGTCAAAAAAAAATTGCAAAAAATGATGAACGGCTGAGATTCGTTTAATGGTCAGTAGATTGATACCTACCATTGATCAACAAAATTAGTTTTTTCTTCTTCATATAGGATACGCCTTTGGTGTAAATATATTTAAGACAAAATTAATATTTTTCTTAAATTAATGTTTTAAATCCTCCCTTTATATAGTAGTGACACATGGATGTAGGAATGATTACCATTTAGTAGTGGAATGTTAAAAAAAATTATAAAATATGTAAAGGACTTAAGACTGCACTGAGAGGAAATGCCTTCCATGCAATAGGTATTTTTGGTGCACCAAGCAATCTAGGTGGCTAAATGGCCCACTTAGGTAGGGTTCCCACGAGGGGGGCTTAAGCTCTATGGATTGTGATCAAATTCAAAAGAAAAATGAATAGAGGAGTAATAGTCATTTGTATTTGTATGATATTATTCATTTATTTAGTCATTTTAATTTGTCTGATATTAGTCATTTATTTAGTCATTTAGTTGTGATTTTACCCAATGACCAAATTAGTCATCTATTTTCCAAATATTACTAGTGTTAGTCACGTGACTAAAAGTTTTAGTCATGTAGTCATTTATTTTCCAAATTCTACTAGTGAACCATGCTATGGTGTGTACAAGTGTTCATCACTTGTGTGATGTTATCACCTCAACATGACTTTCACCATGGCTCTCCCAAAGGGTGAAACACAAGTACAAGATGTTGTCATGGAGTCACACACACGACATTCACCATGACTCTCTCAGAGGGTGGAAACAAGGGCTTGCACCTCAAATCTCTCTCAAAGAGAAATGCATTAACAAGGGCTTGCACCTCAAATCTCTCTCAAAGAGAAATGCATTAACAAGGGCTTTCACCTCAAATCTTTCTCAAAGATAAATGCATTAACAAGGGATTTCACCTCAAATCTCTCTCAAAGAGAAATTCATTAACAATGTATTTCACCTCAAACTTCTCTCACAAAGAAGAATTCATTAATCAAGGGATTTTGAACACCTCAAACTTCTCTAATAGAGAAGAACTCATTATAAATGATCACTGATACTGAGACTCTTTCTTAGTTAAGGCTGGATTCTCCACCATACCAAACTTATCTCAAAATTACACAAAATTTATTTTGGAGAGAGGCTTGGTGAGAATGTTTATCGTCTGCTCATCAATGTTGATATACCTCAATTGTATAGCCTTCGGCAATACCATATCTCTAATATAGTGGTACTTGATCTCAACATGCTTGGTTCTGTCATGAAACACATGATTGATAGAAAGCTTCACACAACTCTGATTATCACAATGAATGATAGTAGGCTCCATTGATTTCCCAAATAATCCTACAGGGAGCTTATGAAGCCACACTACTTCCCGAGCTGCCATACAAGCTGCAATATACTCTGCCTCAGTTGTACTCATTGCTACAGATGATTGCTTCCTGCTGCACCAGGATATCATAGCAGATCCAAATTGAAGAATATCTCAATCCATATCCAATTATGCCACACAAGTATCTCACGATATGCTTTTCTAAAACAAGATTACCATCTTCTTCAGGCTTAGTAGGCTCCCTCTGAATCTTTAAGCACTTGCATCAACCTTTTGACCTCTTCGTCCAAGATTTCCTACAACACTTTGACTTAGATAAAAGTTTTCCAGTGCACACCTTTGGTACTGTAGAGATTTCAAGATAGTCCTCTTCGACCTCATCCTAGATCTCACTATTCTAAATAGGTTTGCAGAGCTACCAATGACAAATCCAGATGACAATCTTGAGCAATTCTAATCTCAGTAGCTGAAGGGATCTTCTAAGGATTTAGCACCTAGCCTTGCAATACAGTAATCTTCACTTCTTCTTAATGAGTTATAAAACTCCCTCTTGACCCCTGATTCAGAGATTGCAAGGAAGACTTCTGGAAGTGAACTCCCTCTAGCCACCAACTCAGTTCCATGGTTGCAAGATGTGACTTCATTCTTGATCATTTCTTTGGTCGGCATGACTTCCTCATGAGATGCCTCAAGATTTTTCATCACTAAGAAATCTCTCAACATCTTCTGCTCTTAGATTTGTCATGGAAGCATTTTAGAGAGAGATTACTAATTTTTTATAACTATCCAAAGAAATATCAAGGCTAGAATCATACAAAGTTTACTATCTCAGGTTATAGCATGAATACATAAGAATTTATGAACAATATTTAAACATGAATAAGTAAATCAACCTATAAAATAAATATATCAAAGAATCATAATGAAGGAATAAAGAAACTTATCTTTATTGAATTTTGATATAAGTCTTTCTTCCAACTTTTACTCCTCTCAAGAGTGCTAAACTTAGCACAACAAGAGACAATCTGAACAACTGCAATTTCTTGAATGCATTATGTAGTTAGCAAGTAGAACCAACTCTCTCCAAGAGACAAGGCTCCAACATAGTTCATGCATTAGAGAATGATATCGATGTGATCAACCTATCACAATGAAAATGTAATTTCCTTTTTCATCTCAAAGTCACACTCAGAGATCTACATAAATAGCATGAAAAAACTCGCAATGAATAATTTGAAATCTTCAAAGGATCTTTATGCTAGAGAACATAGTTCAAGAGAGATTACAATCTCTCTATACTAATCACATAAGATCCAAATAAATGAAATTACTCAACAAACAAAGAATACTTATCTCTTGATGGATGCAAATACTGGACACAATAAGACATGTTGCTCATGCGCATGGATCAACACACAACCTTCATGGCTTGAACACAGGCCCATGGCTTAGAATAGAAATTCCCTTGAATCCTTCTGAGGGGAGATCTCATCCACATCCGCAAATGAAGCATGTTGATTAGGCCTAGATGGGAAATCCTTTGCATAGTGACCAAACAAGTCACAATGAAAACATTGGACTTTAGAGAGGTCCCACTTCTTCTTGAATGGGGGAGAACCATTAGCTCCTTTATCTCTATTCCTCTTGAAATATCCTTTCTTTCCATCTTTCCCTTTCTTCTTTGAGGATTGAGCGGAAAGAACATGAATGACTTCATCTGTAGAGCTTCAACCAATACCTCTCGCAGCCAACCTATACTCTTCTTGAATACAATCTACCCTCAAATGATCAAACTTGGGAAGTTTCGATCTTGCACTGATTCCTTGAATGTAAGACTCCCAAGATGAAGGAATACCATTAAGGGAAAGCATGGTCAGATCCTTGTTATCAACAAAATGACCAATGGTAGAGAGTTGATCTCTCAATTCAGAAATCATCATGAAGTAAGTGATGATAGATTCTCCTTCCACCATCTTCACATGATGGAGTTGTTGCTTCAATGCAAGTGCACAACTTGTGTTGTTGACTTCGTACATCTCCTCCAAATTTTTAAACATCTCTCTTGCCATCTTCAACTTAGAGACAATAGGAACAATATGATCCTTCATAGAATCAACTAACATCTTCTTCACCTTAGTATCTTTCTTCTTCCATTTAACTTTCTCTTCCTCATCCGTAGGCTTGGGGAATTTTCTCTCCATGAACTCCACCAATTTGTTTTCCTCCAAGGTGAACACAATTCTGAATTCCCAAGATGTGAAGTTTGTTGCTCCCTCAAGTTTGTCCTCAATCTTGAGACCGTTCACCATCTTGATGAAGAGATAGAAGTAATCAACAATGAGAAAGAGAGTATAAGAGTATCACTATAATAACAATCTGATCAAGATCTTCTTCAAACCTACTATAATACCATGTTAGTTTTATGATCAGATTAATGCACAGAAAATTAATTCAAAATCAGACACAATAGCACAACAGATACCTTGGGAAAACCCTCCTCTTGAGGGAGAAAAACCTAGCAACAAAGATCTCTCTATTATATAAAATAATGGCAACAAGTCTCTTTACAATGAGGCCAATCTCAAGGCCAATAATCAACACCTTCACAAGATGCAATGATAGACAAATAATCTGCACTTCCTTGCAACTCAAATCTGCTCTTGAAGTGTTTGAAATCTACTCTTGATAATTCCCACTTGAGAGAAGTGAAGAGAAGAGACTTCAAACTTGCTTGATGATGAATGGAATGAAATGAGCTTGTATATATACATGATGGTGGAGAGGTTGTACCTCTTCAAGTGCAAGGTCAGCCTTCATAAAATGTAATTACAAATAATATAGATTAGTATCAAGAGAGGTCGGCCTCTATAGAAATTCGTGCCTCTTCAATAAATATTAATTAAAATAAATAATTACAAAGGAGGCCAGACATCTTAGAGATATGTTGCCATTAAATAATCACAAATAAATAAGGAAGTATGAAGCCCGAAGCTACAATAACATCAACACTTTGAAGGAAAGTTTTTGAATTTACATGTAAAGTGTGCAAGATTAGTGTTTTGTGGATGTAATAAGGCTCATTTCAAGACATTGATGTAGTTTTAGTGAGTTATAGGTGTTAGGGGAGAAAACTTACAATATGAGTAATATTATTTTTATATCATGTGCAAATGATGTAAGCTTGGCCTTCAATGGTCATTAAGGGTTTGAAATTTAGTTGCAAGGTAGTTGGTTAGTGGGATGTGAAGAAGGAGCCTTTAAATGGCATGTAGACATAAAATGTAAGTTTGATTTGGAGTTTTTGAGAAGAAAATACATTGAAATCTCAAGTTTAGCAACAATTTTCTATGTTTTCATGTTTTTTCCTGACTTGTAACTCATGTAAGGGGCCCTATGATGTTTGATTTAAGTTTAATATGCATGATTTGAGTGCTAGGAAAGAAATATGAGTAATGAACTTGCTGCTACAATGAGTTTTGTGAACAAAAATGCATGTGAATGAGGGATTGCGCCTAAGGTTTGGAAGAATCTCTATGGGAGGTCATGATATTTTGAAATTTGAGGCATGTTTAGGGTTAATGTCCTTTGTTCAAGTTGGTTTTAAAGTCTGGGAGGTTGTGGAAGTAGCATATTCAATAAACCCTCTTGAATAGTGCATAAAACAAGGGTTTTCAAATTTGGCATGAATTTTTCCATACCAAAGGAATCTAGTCGTGGTTCTGGAGGTTTGGGAACCTAAGAAATGTTTCCCCAAGGTTTCATGGTCCTGTGATAATTTTTAGGGCATGTTGCTTTGCAAATTAGGCCTAATCAGCCTAATTAGGTCAGCTTAGAAGGGGTTTTTTTGGGGATTTTCTCCAAAGGAATTGTACCTAACATTGAGATATGTGTAATAAATTTGAAATGGGTGTCTAAAACCATCAATATTTTGTCTAGTGTTTTGGAGAGCATTTGAGTTATTGGGAAAAAACTAAGTTTCCACTACTACTAGGGTTCAAAGGGTGAAAGTGTGAAATCATCCCCACATGAAGATCAAGGTATGTCTTCTACTCCACCCTTGATCAAAGGTATGCAATCTATCCCACCTCAATTAAATATTGATGAAATTGCTAATATTGAGATGTATGTACATAGTAGAACACCACCTAGGATTTCGCATAGAAAGCCACAATTTTTTATTAATATTGATGAGGATATTTTGCAGCACATGGAAGGTAAGATTCGAGAATGCACTTGTAGAAGATATGCTGATAAAATTTGGAAAATATTCTTTGAAAGGATAAATGAGATCACAAGATGTCAACTATTTGTTTAAATTATGTGGGGTTTAAAGTACAAAAACATCATGAAGACTCTTGGGGTGTAATAAATTTGAAATGGGTGTCTAAAACCATCAATATTTTGTCTAGTGTTTTGGAGAGCATTTGAGTTATTGGGAAAAATTGAGTTTCCACTACTACTAGGGTTCAAGGGGTGAAAGTGTGAAATCATCCCCACATGAAGATCAAGGTATGTCTTCTACTCCACCCTTGATCGAAGGTATGCAATCTATCCCACCTCAATTAAATATTGATGAAATTGCTAATGTTGAGATGTATGTACGTAGGAGAACACCACCTAGGATTTTGCATAGAAAGCCACAATTTTTTATTAATATTGATGAGGATATTTTGTAGCACATGGAAGGTAAGATTTGAGAATGCACTTGTATAAGATATGTTGATAAAATTTGGAAAATATTCTTTGAAAGGATAAATGAGATCACAAGATGTCAACTATTTGTTCAAATTATGTGAGGTTTAAAGTACAAAAACATCATGAAGACTCTTGGGTTGATAACATCAAAACCATCAAGTGAAAACACTATTGTGAAGAATCTAATAGATTCTTATGAGAGTGTGGGTAATACCTCATGCTCAAAGGATAGTAATGTCACTCAGTGTGTCATTACATCAACTTTGGTAAGCTATCAAACAAAGAGATCTCGTCTCATTAAAAAGACAAGTGAACAAATGGGAATTAGTAGAAAAACTTTATCAAAAGTTATTCAAAGGCGGAAAAGAATTGAGGGCATCGATTCAAATGAATTATGGGAATTCTTAGGAAGACTACCACATAAAGATAAAAAAGTTTTTGAAGAATTGAGAACACTAATTGAAGAGTTTGGAAGAATAATATAAGGCCATCTTTGAATCAAAGGGATGTCATAAGAAGGAGAATCAGTGGCCGGAACCATGAACCACATCCAAAGCATTTTTTGGATACAACTCAAACCCAATTTTTTCATAAATTTCAAAATGATTATCCTCAAATTAGTATTTCTCAAAGCTTTTTTTAAATTCTTAAACCTTTTTATGTCAAGATAAATCACACAAGCACTACTTCTTGTTGTAGACTACATATTGAATTCTCTAACCATTATGATGTTTATCATTCTATATGTTTAGATTTGCATACTAATGATGTTTTGTAGGATTGTGGCATAGAAGCCCCACCAAAATATTCAAGAGAGTTCTTATCAAAAATTTTATGTCAAATAGAGGATGGCCAAATATTCTATAGGACAACATGTTTGGATGGTTCATGTGAGCATTGTGGTGGCTTTCAATAAATTCCAGTATGTCAACATATGGAAAGCATAGATGAGGTGGGATAGAAACTAGTAGAGTTCAGGAAGTATAAAACAATGGCATACACTACAAAAGATGGGTCTCAAGAAAAAAGGTGTGATTTGGTTATTGAGAAGATTCTAGTGTATTAGTTTATGTCCATGTTCCATGAGAATCTAGTGTATGAGTATACAAGGCATACCCATAGAGCCTGATGGATGGACACACAATTCAAGCTATGCAAGGACACCTTTCCAGTTGGTAGCATAGTATTATTGGTTGAATTTGTAGAGAACTACACTCTATAGCCATAGTGTGAGGTGCAATCATAGTATTACAACTCCACATAGGTTTCGATATTTGTGCACATAGCATTCATTCATGAAGTTGGTAGTACAGAGGACCAAGGGAAGGTATTGAGGGAGTATCACTTTTATATTAGTGATGATCACAAACATTCTCTAGAGTTCATGCAAGTTTGCTTCTAGATGTTCTACAGTGATTTGGCTCAGAGGGGCATAGCATATGATTGACATATAATATGGTCAGATAACTATGCAACATAGTTCAAGAACACACACATGTTCTACTAGTTGTGCAGGATGCATCTCACTATAGGTGTTCAAAATATATGGAACTTTTGTGAGGTTGGGCATGGAAAGTGGGAGCATGATGGTGCAGTAGCATGCATGAAAAGAGAATTAGCACGAGAAGAGTTAAAGTATAAAGACAATGCAAAGTTGACAGATGCAAGATCAATCATTGAGTGGTGTAATGCTTCGATGGGTCCAATTAATGAAGGTGCGTCTTTAGTTCATAGATTTTTTTGGTTGATGGATGATACTAACATTGCACCATATGAGGATTGTTGTACACTAACAGGATCAAGTGAGCTACACTCTTTCCTTAGCTCAAATGTAGGTTCATGGAGTATCGATATACATAAGATGGCATGCTTTTGTTCTTCATGTACAATGCAAGCTTGGAATGATTGTGAGTTAGGGGAGTGGGTTGACAAATGGTTGAAAAGTTATCTTAGCCCACTTCATATGCATCACCCTCTGACAACATTGGAACTAACACAGATGGAATCAATGGTCAACTTTGACCACATATCAAATCTTGTTCAACTAGGTAATATATCTACTTGCTTAGTTTTTGAAATTCCATATTGTTATCTTACTTTGTACTGTATTCATAATTTTGACTAATTTTAAGAGATATGCCACACATATCAATGTAGGGAATGTTTATGCAGTTATTGCAAATGAAGGGAATGAAGAAAAAACATACTATTACTTGTGTCATTGTGTTGAGGCCAAAAAGAAATTGGAAGGCCCAGTTATAGATGGAGAAAACATCGAATAACCTATAGGCTCAATTGTTGTTACTAGAATGTGGCTTAGAAGGTACACACATAAGAGTGTTAAACATTGGTTGTTTCAGGACTTTAACACACATTGTAATATTCTTCATTAATCAAACCTTGTTGTGGCATCCAATGTTTGTTTGACCAAATATGTGGGTAGACCTTTAAACAAGACCTTGTGGAAGGTCTGTGAGTCTGACCATGAGGCAATATTTGGCACAATAAAGAGTAGAGTAGACCTGGATGGTTCATTGGATTAATTTGTAAGTATATGCACAATGGTTCTTATTAATTTATATTTGTATCCATGTTAATTTTCTTAATGCCAATACTATCATCTTATTTTACTTTGCATATCTATAATTAACCTGATAAACATTGATTGGTGTCCCCTTGCAGAAAATGCAAATTTATGATCATCCAACAGAATCTTAGGCAGAAAAGTAATGCAACATCCCTATTTTGATGATCTTGACAAATCTCAATTATGATTAAATAAGCCATTACAAAAGTGTGTTCGAAGCTTGGTGAGGGAATTTCAAGTTATTCATTTGAAGTTAACCTTATCATGAACACCTATGATGTAGACATTATAAGAGCATCTCAAATTTCAAGATATTATATTCATGAGAGGTGTTGTGTGCAATAGGTATCTTGGAACTCCTAGTGAAGATGTATGAATAGGAGTGACTAAGTTGGGATACTGCCATGCCTATCTATAAGTTCCTTCCATCTATTTTCATTTCATTTCCATTTTGGATGAGTTATTTCTTTCTATTCTTTTACTTTGCATATGTGTAACTAAACTAGTAAAACTTGATTGGTCTCTCGTTGCAGAAAATACTAATTTTTGAGCCATCGAAGAGAATATTAGCCAAAAAAGCAATGCAACATCCTTATTTTTATGATCTTGACAAATCTCAATTCTGATTTGAGGCCATTATAAAAGAGTGTGTGAAGCTTTGTGAGGGAATCTCAAGTTACTCATTTGAAGTTAACCTCTAAATGAGAACCTATGATGTAGACATTATAAGAGAATCTCAAATGTATGAGTGACATTGTAAAATATTTGTGAGAACAAAGTACTTAAGGCATTGTAGTGACATTTACTGAAATATTGAAATTTGGTATAGGGGTACCAAGGTTATTGAGCAAATTTGGTTCATGGAAGTCTTTTAAGTTAGTTTTATGTTTTGAGTTTTGTTAATTGAATAAGGTCATATTACATACACAATTGATTTATAATGTAATAAGTCATGTTAGTTGCAAAAAAAATAGTTAGGCATGATTGGAAAGATGTAGAATCATTTGTAAAGGCTATTTAAAGCGTCTTGAAAGCTCAGACACAATGTAATTTTGGTGCAGGAGCACCTAGTCTCCTAGTTGCAAAATTTCACTTTTTGAAGGTTGATAGGTGGTAAATAGATTAGATCAATGTATTTTGTGTTTATTTATGCTAAATAAGGTAAATAAAGACCATTTAAGGTGTATTAGGGTGAGTTTTTGAGTCTCAGTGGTCAAATGTGCAAAAAAATGCATTCTTGCTACAATGTCAATATTTGAATTTGTAGCCTTTTGAAGGAAAATATTTGAATATGGTTGTAAATGTGCAAGGATGGGGTCTAAGAGTTTGATATACCATTTAGAGAGGTTGGTTTTCATGGGGTTCCTTTCAAAGGCTTTGCTTTTATTTTTCTTACAATAAATTGTTTGATAGAGTTAGTGGAATTACCTTTCTTAGTAATCACTATTAGTGATATTGAGATTGTTAACCTTGAGAGAGTAGGACTTGTGAAAAAGGAATTTGATATGGCTATTTTTTCCAAATAATTCAAGTGGGATGTACTCCATATTGACACCATTCGTCAATCTTCACTTGATGGCATCTAGGAATGGCTAAACTCCATGGTTATAAAGTATTATGAAAGCAGAATGAAATTGTACTAGCGACCAATTTTGAAGACTATTACTGATGATCGAAATAAATTTATTGAAGATGTTGGTTGGGAATTCTTGAATATGGAAGCTAGTGATTCTAATTCTAATATTTCAGAAGAGTCAAATCAAGGATATGAACCCTTTGATGTAGAAGAGGAATTAGAATCATATTTCACGTAGCCACCATCAAGAGTGTTACAAGCCAACAAGATGGAGGGAATTCTTATATAAGAATAATTTTCAATGTTGTAGGTACTGACTTTAATGCCAAATACAATGGAGACATTCAAATTCCCTAGCAGTACTTATATTGATGAACTTTCCTTTAGATGCAAGGATTCAAAGCACATCAACCATGTGGTACAAATGATTAAATCTCAGAGATGATTTGTAGCAATGAAAGAGTCTAAAAAGGTAGAGAGAGCTACACTGGTGACTCAGGAGAAACTTCAACTTTCAAAAACAAAGTCAATTAGGCTAGCAAACATGGGGATTGAGCTAGCATTTGGTGGAAGAGGAAGAAAGATGATTGGAACTCTAGAGTCTCACCATACTAGATTCCGGTGTTCAACCATGAGAGTAGAAGAGAGAGTTGATATCATGTATCAAAACATTAAGCATGCATTCTTCCAACCAGCAAAGAAGGAGATGATTACTTTGCTTCATTTTCATTTCCATAACCATACCAAGGCGTGGGAACCAAGAAGACCAAGGATGTCGAGGTTTATGTGGAGGTAATGGATGTGGTCCAAAATTTAGGAGGGGAAAGAAGGTCAATGTATGATCTTGATGAAATTGAGGAAGAACAAAAATAGAGGGACAGGAAAAATAAAATCAACATAGAGTTTCAAGGATTTGTCAAGTGAGTAAGAGAGCTATGGGAGCAGCCTCATCTAAAAGATTTTGAACTATAGTTTGATATACCATTTAGAGGGCTTGGTTTTCATGGAGTTCCTTTCAAAGCCTCTACTTTTATTGTTCCTATGGTAAACTATTTGGTAGAGTTGGTGGAATTTCCTTTCTTAGTAATCGCTATTAGTGAGATTGAGATTGTTAACCTCGAGAGAGTAGGAC
Organism: Sequoia sempervirens; assembly: GCA_007258455.2. Classification (NCBI taxonomy): domain Eukaryota; kingdom Viridiplantae; phylum Streptophyta; class Pinopsida; order Cupressales; family Cupressaceae; genus Sequoia; species Sequoia sempervirens. Next base: position 466,394,806 of record VDFB02271358.1, read on the forward strand.
TTGGGAAAAAGGAATTTGATATGGATATTGTTTTCAAAGACTTCAAGTGAGATGTACTCTACATTGATTCCATTCCTCAATATTAACTTGATGGCATCAAGGAATGGTTGAACTCCATGGTTATAAAATATTATGAAAGCATAATGAAATTGTACTAGCTGCCAATTTTGAAGACTATTATTAATGATCCAAATAAATTTATTGAAGATGTTGATTGGGAATTTTTGAATATGGAAGCTAGTGATTATGATTTTGATAATTTAGAAGAGTCAAATCAAGGATATGGACCATCTAATGTAGAAGAGGAATCAAAATAACTCTTCATGTAGCCACCATCAAGAGTGTTGTAAGCGAACAAGATGGAGGGAATTATTATATAAGGATAATTTTCAATGTTGCAGGTATAGGCTTTAATTCCAACTACAATGGCAACATTTAAATTCCCTAGCAATATTTATGTAAAGGAAATTTCCTTTAGATGCAAGGATTCAAAGCACATCAACCATGTGGTATATATGATTAAATCCCAAAGATGATTTGTAGCAATGAAAGAGTTTGAAAAGGAAGATAGAGCTACATTGGTGACTTAGGAGAAACTTTAGCTTTCAAAAACAAATCCAATTAGGTTGGAAAACATGTGGATCAGGCCAACATTTGGTGGAAGAGGAAGAAAGATGACTGGAACTCTGGAGGCCCACCATACTAGATTTCAATATTCAACCATGAGAGTAGAAGAGAGAGCTAATATCATGTATCAAAAAATTAAGCATGCATTCTTATATCCAGTGGAGAAGGCGATGATTACTTTGCTTCATTTTCATTTGCATAACCATATCAAGGAATGAGAACCAAGAAGACCAAGGATGTCAAGTTTTATGTGGAGGTAATGGATGTGGTCCAAACTTTAGGAGGGTAAAGAAGGTCAATGTATGATCCTAATGAAATTGAGGAAGAATAGCAAGAGAGGGATAGGAAAAATGAAATCAATACAGATTTTCAAGGATTTTTCAAGTGAGTAAGAGAGCTATGGGAGTAGCCTCATCTAAAAGATTTTGAACTAGAGTTTGATATACCATTTAGAGAGCTTGGTTTTCATGGAGTTACTTTCAAAGCCTCTAATTTTATTGTTCCTATAGTAAACATGTATAATAACCTTCAATTACTTAAAGGAGAGGTTGGTTGATTTGTAACCCATTTTTTTATCAAGAACATTATTTTCCATAAATTTACTGGTTTTTCTCACTTTTATTGTTGTTGTACGGCTTGTATAGACACTAAAATGATTTGAAACCTATTGGATGTTGTAGATTGATGAATTGGGTTTCATTTTCACCTATTTAGAGGTTTCAACCCTTTATATAGTGAAAGTTATCTTGTTTTTACTGTTGCTACCTACTTTCACATTGTTCTTGGATTGAAGGGTTTCATGATGTAATTCGACCCATTCCACTATTTGTTTCTACTATAACTTGTGGAATGGATCCTCTAACTTGTAAAATATATGCCTAACCTATTTAGAATGTTGTGGAGTCAAGGTTGGGTGTTTGGGATGATGTTCTATGGTTATAGCAGGGTATTTTCATGATGAAAATGAGTGTTTCAAGTGGTGTTTTGACAAAATGTGGGAAGGACTATCCATTTAATGTATTATTCACCATGTGCAGGGTCTGGTAAGTGTGTTTGGTGCTTTGTTTGGGTATGGAAAGTCTGGAAGATAGGAGTTTCATTAAAACCCCAAGTATTTTGCTTGAAATTGAGGGTTTGGTGTATTAGGGGTCTAGAGGTCTTGGACTTGGAAACAAATAATAGAATTGGAGATTTTTCCACATAACATACTGTTGTTTGAGAGTTTGAGTGAAGATCTAGTGTTTAAGAGGTTCTCTTTGTAAATAGGGCTAATTTAGTAGCCTTTGTGCAAGGTGGCCTATTGGATCTTAATGATGGTATAAAGAAACATGGTATGATCTCTTGGGAATTTATCTTAGGGTCTATGTTAAAGTTTGATTGATGTTTGGTTGGCCATTGGATGGCCTTCTCTAAAAGATAAGCCCATTTGATGAGATATGGAGACTATACGTTAGGAAAGGGTTTATTGAAAACCCATACTCAAAACCTTCCCACAACCAACCAAAGCCTAAAACACCTTCAAAGAGGTCTACACAAGCTTAAAATTTCAAGATATATCGCTGCCCCCAAAGATTTCTTCAAACCCTAGCAGTAAACCACCATTTTCCACTAAAAAATGCACCGTTTGACATATCTAGGGCATCACTTAAAAACCCTTTATTTTCCTCCCTTATGCAAAAAAAATTTCACACATGTTTTATAACCATAACTAAGCCTTTCCATCAAGTTATAGAAGCATATAGTGGGTGAAAGGCTTAATATGACATTTTAGTGCACTCAAAACCCTTAAAATAGAGTATACAAACTGACCCCTAGTAATTGGCTTCTAAAATGCACAAAATCACTTGAAATCCAACCAAACCAAAACTAAAACAGAGTTAAGTCTATTTCCCACCAAATTCCATTGAAAGGAGAGCACAATCACCCTGTACAGAACTGTATAGTTCAATGAAACATCAAATCTCAAAGTGCAAAAGGGTAGCAATCTTTGACAAGGTATTACTCATATACCATGGTGCTTATGAAATATCTATCTAAACCTATGGGATCATGTTGGGGCCATCTACAATGACCTCTCTTAGTTTTTGTTATCTTAGAGTGATTTTTCGTGGTTTATAGTTTTTAATTGATGGAGAAAGTGTCAAATGCAAGTAGTAGAAAGTTGCAAAGTGGTGAAACTTTTATTCTACAACTTGTGTGAACAAATGGACTATTCCAATGCATCTGTATATGTATTTTTACACTAGGAATGGTCCTCTTTCACACCCAAACAAGCGGAATCGCTTCGAGCTACGTTCAACTGGATCGATCTCTTAAGGGTCCAAAATATAAAATGGCTGCAAACTTTAGCATGTTGTTACTCGGATACCGTGATGCTTAGAAACTTCTCATTTGATCCTATGGGATCATGTTTTTCCCCTTTGCAATAATCTCTCTCAGTTTTTGTTATCTCGAAGTGGTTTTCCTGTGGTGTCTAGTTTTCAGTTGATGGAAAAAGTGTCAAATGCAAGTAGTGGAAAGTTGCAAAGTGGTGCAACTTTTGTTTTGCAACTCGTGTGACCAAAAAAACTATTCCAATGCATCCAAATATGTATTTTTACACTAAGTAGGGTCCTCTTTTGAACCCAACCATGCATAATCACTCTAAACTACGTTCAACTGGATTGATCCCTTAAGGGTTCAAAGTGCAAAATGGCTGCAAAATTCAACATGTTGTTACTCAAATACTGTGATTCTTAGAAACTTCTCATCTAATCATATGGGATTGTGTTGAGCCCCTCTACAATAAACTCTTTCCATTTTTGTTATCTTGGAGTGGTTTTCTTGTGGTGTCCATTTTTTAGTTGATGGAAAAAGTGTCAAATGGAAGTAGTGGAAAGTTACAAAGTGGTGCAACTTTCGTTCTACAACTCATGTTTTGAAATGAACTATTCCAACACATCTGAATAGGTATGTTTATACTAGGAATGGTATTTTTTCACACCCAAACATGCGGAATTTCTCTGAGTTATGTTTAATTGGATGGATTACTTGAGGGTCCAAAGTGCAAAATGGAAGCAAAATTCAGCATGATGTTACTTAGATACCATGACACTTAGAAAATTATCATCTAATCCTATGGGATTTTTTTGGTGCCATTTGCAATAACCTTTCTTATTTTTTGTTATCTTGGAGTGGTTTTCCTCTAGTGTTCAGTTTTCAGTTGATGGAAAAAGTGTCAAATGCAATTAGTGAAAAGTTGCAAAGTGGTGCAGCTTTCATTTTGTAACTCGTGTGACCAAACGAATTGTTCCAATGTGTATGAATAGGTATTTTTATGCTAGGAATGTTCCTATTTTACACCCAAACACATGGAATTGCTCTGAGCTATGTTCAACTAGATTAATCCCTTAAGGGTCTAAAGTGAAAAATGGTTGCAAACTTCAGCATGTTGTTACTCGGATACCGTGATGCTTAGAAACTTATCGTTTGATCCTATGGGATCATGTCGAGCTCCTATACAATAACCTCTCTTGGTTTTTGTTATCTTAGAGTGGTTTTCCTGTGGTGTCTGGTTTTCAATTGATGGAAAAAGTGTCAAATGCAAGCAGTGGATAGTTGCAAAGCAGTGCAACTTTTGTTCTACAAATCATGTGATCAAACAAACTATTCCAACATGTCCAAATAGGTATGTTTACACTAGGAATGGTCCTCTTTTACACTAAAAAATGTGGAATCACTCTAAAAAAATTTCAACTAGATCGATCCCTTAAGGGTCCAAAGTGTAAAATGGTTGCAAACTTCAGCATGTTGTACTTGGATACTGTGACACTTAGAAACTTCTCATATGATCCTATGGTATCATGTTGGGCCCCTATACAATAAAATTTCTTAGTTTTTTAATCTTGGAGTGGTTTTCCTGTGGTGTCGAGTTTTTAATTGATGGAAAAGGTGTCAAATGTAAGCAGTGGAAAGTTATAGAGTGGTGCAACTTTCATTGTGCAACTCGTGTGACAAAACAAACCATTCCAACACATCAAATAGGTATGTTTATGCTAGACATGGTCTTATTTCGCATCCAAACATGTGGAATCCCTCCGAGCTACATTCAACTGGATCGATCCCTTAAGGGTCTAAAGTGCAAAATGACTACAAAATTTAGCATGTTGTTACTAAAATACCATGATGCTTAGAAACTTCTGATTTGATCTTATGGGATTGTGCTAGACCCCTCTAAAATAACCTCTCAGTTTTTGTTATCTCGGAGTGGTTTTCTCGTGGTGTCCAATTTTCAGTTGATGGAAAAAGTGTCAAATGCAATTAGTGGAAAGTTGCAAAGTGGTGCAACTTTCGTTCTACAACTCATGTGACCAAACAGACTATTCCAATGTATCTAAATAGGTATTTTATGCTAGGCATGGTCCTCTTTCACACCCAAACACACAAAATCACTCCAAGCTATGTTCAATCAGATCGATCCCTTAAGGGTTTGAGTGTAATATGTTGAAATAGGTCATTCCACCTATTGTTTAGGTTGTGTCTCAGTGATATGGGCATAATGTAAGTAGGATAGGGAGTAGGAATAAGAAAATAGCATTGGTAAAGGCATTGGAAGAGATTACTAACGTTGCCCCTATTGAAAATTCAGAATTAAGGCCCCTTAAAAGCAAGGCTAGAAGAGGTGAAAAGAATAAATTCCTTGAAAATAAGTTATAATAGGTTCGAAATAGGGTGAGGTTGTGGAGTTTGATGTGTTCAAAAGGTCTACAAGGATAGGGGAGGTCAAAAGTATGTTATGGCATGATTCCCTAGTTGGGAAAACATGGGTTTTGAATGAAAAAGAGATATTTGAGGGAGTAAAAGTGGGTAAAGTCAAGAGACAACATAATTTGGTGGTCAATTAAGTTTACACAAGAAGAATGAAGAGTGTTGGAATAGGTTTTTAGGTTCAGGTTCAAGTTTGGGGGTTTGGTTCGTCGATTAGGCCATTTTTTTTGGAGGGGGGTTTGGTTCGTTTTGGGTTCATTAGTACAAAAATCATAAAACAAAATATAAATATATATGTAGCCTAGAAGCAAGAATTAGGATTAGAATATCACATAACATCATATAAACAAAAAAACCACCATAAACTTGAATGTCATTTAAAACATGTGTGATAAATATTCATCATTGAAACTTGAATTGTGGTATCTTGTTATACAAAGTCTATTGATGCTAGGGTTCAATTTGTATGATTTTGAAAAAAGAATCCAACAGAGTAGAGTTATCAGTGTTTTTCATAAATCATAAGAATTTTTTTAGTACACTAGCCATTTTGATGTCTTCTTGCACTCTCAAACATTATTTTGTATCATTGTTACATTGGTCTTGAGAGTGGTAGCTTAATAGAGCTCCACAATATAAAATATGGTTTACCTGTGCAGTGTAACAATGACATAGGAAGATTTTTCTTCAAAGAACCAAAGGCTGAGTGCACAATTGAAGTGTATAAACACATCTTTTTGTAATATCAAGGATACTTTTTGAAACTTCCATGCATTGCTAATCTAAAAGGAAAAGTGTTATGTATCCTTTGCTTAATTGAGTTTTTCCAATCAAAGGATTAAATATATTAGAATCTTTTTATCAATCATTTCATAGAATACCAATTGAAAATGTGTTTTTTTCTTTTAGATAAAGTTGTTTTCCATCAATCAATTAATTTATTCAAGACAAACCACAAAGGACAGTAATGACCAATGCTATGTCTAACCAATTAATAAGTATACAAATGAATAAGTCAAGAATGTACATGTGAATAAGGGAAGCACGAGTAGTCACAACCACATATGCCTTGAAGTATACACATGAATACATAGTATACACAACTGAATACAAAGTATATGCACAAATACAAGGTATATGCATGAAAATGCATAAGTGGCAAAGTATACATTGGAACACACGTAAGTCACAAAGTATACACTTGAATACACGTGACTCATATCTATTGAGGCATGAATTTATAACATGTAAATATGGACACCATTGATAAAAAAAGATTTGTATTAACCAAATAACCATTTATGTATATATCAATATATGTCGATATAAGTACAAAATATAGGTACAAAATAGCCATATAGGCTTACGAGAATGCCATATAGGTATACAATTTTAAATATATCCAATACAAAATATGTACAAAACTACCATGTAGGTATACAACAAAGGGCTTTGGAATCAAAAGTCATTGCTCTTTAGGCTCTCAAAATAAACTCTTTCCCTTTGCTTGTCAATCGGATGGTGATAGTTCTATCACTCGTTTGCGCTGCACTTGAGGAGTACTCTTGCTGCTCCTCCTAATATTGTTAAGTTCTTGGTGAAGTTTTAACTGTTACAATAAGAAGTAAAGACATTAATATATAGAAATTACATTATAAAAAATGATTTATTTAAAAAAAATTCACTTACGACCATCTCATGATCACTCTCCACGAGGGAAATATTTGCACATCGATGTTGAGGCATGCTCAAGCCTTGTATAAACCATCCAAATAGAAATTATACTACGAATCAATAATTTGGTTTGATTTTTCACTCGAACTAACATCTATAACAATGAATGTAAATTGAAATTTAGTAGTTTTCCTCATACCTCCCTTGTCAGAGCCATCGAGGATTGTATAGCTAATGAAACATCGATATCCATTTCCCTTGTAACATTTGGAGGTGTTCCACAACCAACATTTGAAAATAAAACAACAAATTATTCAATCACAAAAAAGTTACAATAGTGATCCATGTCATGACTTATAATGTATGAGATCTAATGAACAAAATTTTTAGTACTTATTAAACTATATATTTCTTATTATCATGCTTACTATTTTCCCTATCCATATTTTGTTCGAAAGGACACTTTTTTAGGCTTTTACCCATACCAACAAGCCACTAATTTTTTTGATTAATTGATTTCATAGACATGTACGATAATTGTGGTGGCATAGAGAAGGCAGTGAATTGTTTGAAAAAATGCCTCAAAAGAAATGGGGTCTCATGGTGAAGGAATTCCATTACAAACAAATGCACGTCATGGCATTCCATCACCATAAGAACACATTTCTTTTAGGATTTTTTTCAAAAAGTTCATTTCCTTCTCTATTGTATTATTGCTTACTATTATGCTTTGATAGATTATTTTCCAAGCATCCATAGTTTGTTGAAAAGCACCTATTTTAGGCTTTTATCCATAGTAGCAAGGAAGAATGAGTAGTTTGATAAAGTGCTTTGGTGCACATGTATGAAAAATGTGGTATCATAGAAAAGGTGGTGAGAATTTTGAAGAAATTCCTTGAAGAAATATGGTCTCATGGTGATGGAATGGAATTCCATCACCATGAGACTGCATTTCTTTGAGGAATTTTTTGAAATTACTAATTTCCTTGTCTAAGCTATTGCTTACTATTATGGTTTCATTAATTTTTTCCAAGCATCCATAGTTTGTTGTGTAGGTACACCTGTGCAAGCACATGCCTCCATGTGAAGAAATTGCATCATTGCTTATGTTGACTTTCTAAACAACTATATTGTAGTTGAAATTTTGTCATCTATCAACATCTAGTTATTATTTATGGAATGTGAAGTAATGCTTTGAGTTTGAATGATGTGCAATGCAATGTAACCAACGATATGAATATAAACTACACAAATCTATTAAGTACAATTCATTAGTTAAACTCTTTATTATATTACCTGCGTGAAGGTTTGAGTAAATCCACTAGCATTGGGAGGTGTTCCCTCGAAACCTCCAATATTACCCTGTTCAACATCCAAAATCACATATTAAAATGTCATTCGTAAAACAATGCTATTAACATGCAATAAATTTATAACTGTTTACTAGTTACATACCTTGCTGATAGGTGTACTATAGAAATAAGTAGGTGGAGGGCCAGGTGTATCCATTCTCAACATTGTGACCCTAAAATTTTATTAAAATCATAAAACTAAATTAGTTAATCTTGCATTTCAAAATCAAAATTTAATAAATTAAATTCAATGAACATGCTAACATTTACATGAGTATCAATTCCATACACATCATGCAAAATTTCAGTCACCCTCTCCATCTCCATAGCTGCATATAGATCCTGTGTAGCAGCCTCTTGATTGCTGATGGGGTCATATGAACAAGTCTCCCTGCAAGATTGACACACATGATTTCAAAGGCCGCCACTAGAAGACTCCCATGGATGGCATTGTAGAATAGGGCTAGTATGATGGATGACACCCTGTGTCAAAGCATCATCTGCAATGTCTCTACATCGACACTCTCCTTTGTGATGATAGACATAACAGTGTGCTCACAAGGCAGCCTAGTGAGAGCTCATCTCCCTTGTTGTGTAGGATCTGACTGTGCACTGGGCCTATCTTCAGCTGAACCCCCACCTTTCCCCTAGAAGTCCCTCATATCAAAATAATTTGGGATTTTTTTCAATATGAGCTCACTGTATAGTTTCCTAAGAAAATACTAGGGGAGTTCACAATTGTTGCACAGTCGGTCATCAAAGACCACGTACCACCTATCATAAAAATGGTTCTTAATCTCTTGGTGGTGGCACCAATGAATAGGAAACCTCTTCGCATTGAGGCTAAGATTTTGATTTGTGTGTGGGTTAGTGAATAATGAGCACAAATCACCTTTTGTAATTTTTAAATCCTTTACTTGTTTATATGATAGTTTATCTGCATAATATGCCCTAGCTATCTGCCTCCTATCTTGCCATCCAGTTATTTGTTTGCTAATTGAATCTACATTTTTTAACATATCTTTCAATGAATTTGTGAGGGTCATTCTTTCTATGGTTGAACCATTTGGATCACTCAACCTACTAATAAAATCCTCAATTTTCTTTTTGTTGTTCTCAATCTCACTCATTAATTTTTGTTGAGTGCCTGGAGGGTGTTGAGGGATTGATAAAGGAGGAGGTTGTTGAGGTTGATTTTCTTGTTGAGGATTTTGTTCTTCAGGATTTGGTCACTATTCTTGTTGAGGATTTTGTGGATTTGAGAGTTCATTTGCATCTCCTACAAATTCAAAAAAAAATATATCAAATATAACCTAAAACTAAGAAATTCAAAACAAACAACAAACAATACTTACCTCTCCCACCTCTTCATTGTTGTGGCACCATCCTTGCAAAGAAATAGCAACTCTTGTTGAATATTTTTGCCCAATACCTCCTCCTAGAACATGAGTGTGAAAGTTGGGGGTTTTGGCCGCAGGAAAAAGAAGAAAATAGTCAAAGTGAAAATCAAGACTTTCACTTTTTTTTTCTTTTAATGTGCAATAATGTGCTCGCACTATGAGTTTCCAAATTTTTTTTAGAAAGTGGCCACAAAATTGCTACCCAAATTTATGCACCTGCTCATTATGTTGTTTATTCTGGGATGCATGTGTCATGCTTTTTGTGATTGGATTATCACAATGTTCTATTCTACTGCTATATATACATATTGATAATTATCTACATGGTTTTTCTCCATGTTAGGTATTTGTTGAGCATTCTACTTTAGCTATAATTCCTTTGGCATTTGTGCCTAGTTATTTTTGTGGCTATGAATTTAGAGATGCTATTGATTATTTTTTATCTTTTATTATTTTTATAATAAAGGTGTTAATGATTTGATTATGTATTTGCATCTAGATTATGATTCTATATTATGTGTTGCATTTGATGCTTTTACATTTAGAGTTGTTAGTGAATATACTTTATATTTCATTTGTAGATATACCAATACTTACATAAACAATTTTATTATTATTGTGTTGGCATTCTAGATAGTTTTTAGTTATTATATTTTCATGTTTTATGATGTGTATTAATATTGAGTCAATCTAGATGTAGTCATAATGTGATGTATAAAAAATTGTACCCTATTAGATGATTGTGCATTGCTTCCAACATTATGTATAGTGTAGGTACACTTGACATGTGAATCAAGTGTGTAGGTATATGATTATTTTACACCTAAGTATGCAAATCTGGGTTATTTTCAAAGAGGAACAACTATTAATAAATATGAATAAGAACACATTCCTATATATCATGATGAACATGTATGTATAATAGGAGCTAGATAGAAAATATATGAAGAAGTGAAAGACATACAAGAGAAGTGTAATAGATATATGTCATAAGAGGGTAAGGGAGATATTTTTATGAGAGTCAAAAGAAGTATTGAATGATAGATAAAGGATGTATGACAATGTACTATATTATATGATGAATATATGAGAAATATATGGAGATTATATATGTATGAATGGTGGATAAGTGTAATTTTATAAGGGAGTTAAGCATTTAGGGGTGATAAATAGAATAGGAGAATCCAAAAAAGGATCATGAAAAATATGAAATCATTAAGGTAGGTATATTTTGAGCCATTGAGGACAAATAAAAGGATTAATGTAAAACCAAATAAAAAACACACCTGACCAAAGGAGATAGCAAGAAACAAAGAGAAAATTTTGAAGAGATTGAGATGACATTTGAGATGAAAATTAATGAAGAAATGAGGTTAAATAGAGTTGGGAGAGATAGGAAAAATTATAGAAAGAGATCAAGAGAGTGCTAGGTAATCATCATTGGGGCATGCCACAAGGTTTATAGTTGAATTTTTGGAAATTCCATAAATAAATGGATTTATAGATAGCATGACATTCACTAACATTGAAAAATCAAAGCAACCAATAAATCTAATTAGAAAAGAAAAATGGAATCTGATGCTATGGTAGAACAACTAAAGAAGTATAAATAATCAATTGAATTTTATAGATGATATCTTATAAGTAGTCGTGTTGAGCCAAAACTTAGAAGTATGGGTGCTCAACCATTTGATTTTCTAACTCAAGAACCAACTTCTGCTCTCGTTTCAAATCTAAAGTTCATATCAATGAAGGATTTGAGGGGTTAATAACCACACTTTTTAAATGAAAACCTCTAAATTTTAGTGTATATTACTTGTATTATGTCATGAGTAGAAATGTACGCCTACACAAGGAGATAATGTTCAAAACCCTAGTAAGAAAGGAAAAAATTAAGGAAATAAGATACAAAGGAAATACTAAAGAATTTAGAGCTTTCCATCAATATAATAGAAGCATTTGAGGAAAGGATTTTATAGCTCAATATCATTTAACAAAAAATTACTAACTAATGACGAATTATTAAAATACACATACCAAAAATAAAAAAGATATTAAGAGAATATGAGCCCCCAAAACTATGTGCCATCTAAAGAACACAAGTTCATAAAAACACCTTTAAGTACTATGCCAACTTCAAATTCCTTAATCTATAATATAGTCAATTTAGAATAATTCTCTTTTCTATTTGTGTGTTCATCCAAGCAATCTACCCAAAAATCATCAAGATCATATTGGTGTAACTTTATATAGAGACCCAACCAAATTTTAGTATTTCCTCTAGGATCAAAGTTACCTCTTTTATTTAGTGTAAATAATTTAAGTCAATATTTTCCATCTCCTTTTCAATGGTTTTGGCATGAAGATAAAAAGCATAAGAATAAGCACAAATGGAGATAGGGAAATGAAAACCTATTTTATGTTTACCTAAAATAAACTTATGCATCACACAACTTCCACCACAAATCCAATAGAATGATCCTATTGCTAGGATACTTTAGTAATTTATATGGAATATTGATAAATCCTTCACACCTAAACTAGTTTCCCCAATTATAAATTGTAGCAATAGCTTTTTATAAAATTATTTGGTTAAATTTATTTTCCATTAGAATAATGGAATAAAAGAAAAATGTATCATCCACTTTATTGTAATTTTTTTTACTCTTTCAACTCCAAGAAAAGAAGTGTTCATAAACCCTTTTCCCCCTTGGACCCATGACTCCTACTTTGTTCAATATAGGAAGATTGATCTCCTTTCCAATAGATATACAATATATGATGTCATGAGGAAATGTTTTCTCACCAAGCTCACAAAGTTGATCATATAGATGATCATTGATTAAAGTTCCCCAATCAATTATATTCTTGTCCTATATAATTGAAAGGATGAAATAAAACTCCCTGGTCATTAGATATCTTACTACCTTGTTCAATAGGAATATGAAATCATTTTTGAGAAGGGTCTTGAGCATCCTTCTCACTATTGTTCTTCTCTCAACTAATTATCATTCAAAAATTTTACACAAATAGATATATGCTTGTCATAATATTAACTTATAGATTTGATTATATTTAGAACATGCTTATTATAAGGAAAAAGACCAAAAGAATCTTTAACTACATTAGATGAGATATCCAAAAGTTATTTTTTGACCCATATATCTTATTTTTATTAAGATCATTTTAAAAAAAAATTAACAACAAATTTTCTACATAAAATAAATAACTACAAAATTATTTTCCAATCATTAATTGCATGGAACCTCAAAGCCTTGAATGCTTCTCCAATCATGAATAATATAAAACACTACTATATCATCTAACAACCAATCAAGGGATCGATATCACTTACATAAAGTAGTCAAGAAAGATCTAAAATTTGACAAAAATCTAGCAAAATAAGTATCCACATAAATATGGGCCTTCTTTGAAGATGCCATCGACGTCCAATTAATATATCAAATCAACTCCAAAATTACATAGAAATAACCCTAAAAATATCTATCATATTTGAAGGAACAAGTTTTTATCTCAATTACCATACCTTGAATATTAGCTAATGCGTTATTATCAAGTCTTTTAGAAATCAATTTAAATCATTTCAAAGGAATTTTTAGATTGGTTTTTATCCATTTCATTTCATAATAAGAGTGGAGAAACTCATTTTCATCATTTTATGAAGTTGAAACATGTTATTATCTGATATTAACAATTTTTCATTCATTTTTCTTCTAATTCTTTTGATGAATTAAGATTATTAGTAATCTTATGATATAATTTGTAATGATTTTTTTAATAATATTTGAAGGGATAAGACAATCTTTCCATGCTCTAGTGACTTGAACGATTCCTCCAATTTCACTTATAGTTGATATTTTTTAAATCCAAAACAAAAAAGAAAATAACATAGATTCAAAAGAATCAAACAAACCCACTAGGTACTATATATACCTAGTCAATTTCCCTACTTGACTTTTCAATTGTTCCTATGTTTGTGCAACTTTGTACATCCTTCTCAAAATGGAAGTTATAGTCTTTTCTACATTTTATTTCTCCACTTTCATATTTTGATGTCCCAAATTAACTATGGTGATATAATAACTAAAAGTTTGCATATATATCTCTCTTCTTTATTGTAAATTAGAGTAGAAAATTCCACAACCCTTATCCCTTATGCATGCATAGTAATATAAGAGAGTGTTTTTTTTTCTTATGATGGTGGCATATTTTAAATAATGAACAATAGCTAAAAATCATCTCAAATAAATGTACTACTCTTATTTTTCTATTTTTCACAATGTATTCCAACTCATTGTGTTGCCCAACCATATAAGCACACTCAACTTTGATGCATCTAGCTATTTTGATAATTCTCCTTGAGAAATTACACTCTTAGGGTGTGTTGATATGAAGGAACTAGGGGAGGAGATGTGTGTGAATATGTGTACCTTTGAGGAGGTATAGTTTCATTAGAAAGAGGATAACCATGATGTACAAGTGATATTTCTCATGTAGGAGTCCCTTGATGAGAAGGTCTTTTCTTGTGAATGGGATTTTCTTTAGGTATGGGATTATCCTTTTGAGGAGGAATATCATAATGAGCAAGATAATTTTTAACATTTGATTATTTTTCATGAATAAGGTGAAATGAATGAAAATAGGCCTCCAATATTTTGGGAATATGGAACACAAACTAGGTGTTTAGGGACCTAGACCTATTTCCTTCAAGTTTCATTCAAGGAAACCTTACAGATCTCAATCCAAGGATGAAGTGAGGGAAAAATATCTTGCAATGAGGTATCCTAAGGTGTGATTAATGACTAAAAGGGGGTTTTTCACCAAGCTAGGGCTTGGAAAGACTAGTAACATGCAAAACCTAATGATATGCAAGACTGAAATGAAAGACCTAGAAATGAATGCAAATCAAAATAGTAAACTGGAAAAGTACAAAGGTGCACCTGGAAAATTGTAGAAGCTCAAAACAAGATCTAAAATGTTGAAAATGATAAATTTCATGCACATTGGGACTCATACATTAGGTTCAACGATTTATTCCTAGATTAGGGTTTTTGGGTAGAAACAAAAATCAGGCAGTGACAATTTTGGAACACTTGAAATCTGGAAAAAACCCTGTACTGGGACTCATATGCTAGAAGTGGTGTATCAGTCTCATTCAGCTTTTTCGAGGGGTCAAAATCTAAATCTGCTCTTCTATCTCTGCTCTTCCTTCCAATCTTTATTTTTGGATCTAAAATGCTAAATTTTGCTTTGTAGGTGTCTTTTAGTGATCTTGTAAACAAGGTGACAACTTTGCAAACTTGACAACTTCTTCCAATCTTGCTCTTTAATGTATCTTCAACCTAGATATGTAAATCACACACTAAAGAGAAGGAAAAATATTGTTGATTGTTAGGAAATAGGGGTTTTCCTTGGTCAAACCTCATTTAGGTAATTAAAATTTATGATGAAACGATGAAACATGAACATGAAACATGAAATGTTAAAAAAGATACCTTGAATGATGTCTTGTAGTTTAAATCTACAATCTAACATGAAGTTTCCATGAATAATGTAGATCTTGATCTTGAATTGGATATGAAACAATGCTTAATTTGGATCTTGAATGCTACATCACAACACTAGCTCAACAACATGCTTGATGCATTATGTCTTCAACATGGTGAGGGATCTTGAATTGCTGCAACAAATGATGAAGAAATATTCCCTTGAATGCTATAGAAATTCTCTTGAATGCCCTTTAGTTCTCTTGTGAACTCTTTTGATCACAAACTTTCTATTAGGAATGCTCTCTTGAAAGTCTTAGGTGAAAATGAGTGAAATAACCAAGTATTTATACTTATGCCAAATTTCTTGAAATTACAACACAACAAGCCGATATTAGATCTAGGAAGATAAAATCCCACCAAGAATTTAATTTAAATTAGGTTGTGATTAGAGTGGGACTCATATGCCCCATGTGGCATATGAATGGACCAGTGGCTCAAAACTAGGGCACAAACTCGAATACAAGTCTTGTTTAATGTGAAACTTGAAATCAGGTCTCGAGACTTAGGTGGGACTCATATGCCCAATGTGGTGTATGAGTCCTAGACCAGCAAATCTAGAACACATGACCCAAAACATTGAATTATGATTGGTCATTTGATAAGTGTTGGGATTATCCTCAGAAGAATGCATTAAATAAGGCTTGTGGATGTAAAATAAGGCCAATTAAGGCATATATAATCCCAATTAATTAATAAAACCCTAGATTAGTATGAAAGTGTTAGGATACACTTTACAACACTAAATTAAGGAAAAAATAGGTTTATTTAGCTTAAAAGGATCCTAAACCTAATGTGAATTCCTAACACATTACAACACTAGATCAACATGACATTATGTTCATTTTAACATTAATTATTCCCAAATTAAGTGTGAAAATGTAAAGAGGAAAATTTTCCATCACTACACAAGGTCCCCTTTCTAACATGATTCCTCTTGGTGAAGTTCATGGGCTAAAGCATGAAACTATTGTTGAGGAATTTTTGAAGAATTTTGTTGAATATGAGTTGTATTTATTGTAGGGGATAAGGTGGTTGATTATAAGGAAGAGAATTAGAATAAGAAGCTTTAGTAGTGGTAGGGTTTATGGTAGTTGCTTTCAAATTTCTTATGTGGTCCTCTACACTCTTGATTTTGAATATGATATTGGGCTTCTTCTTTATTAATGACACATGCTCATCTAAAAGCTCTCCTTCCTCTTTAATAACAAGCCTCTTGGTAGGAGTATCTTTTTTAGATGTGTGAGAGGGAGCTATAGCCTTTTTTGCATGAGATTTAGAAATTTAATCTTTCTTTAGAACCTCCTTAATCTTTTCTACTCCTTTAGAGACTTACTCGAACCATTTTAGGATCTTTCCTATGATAATTTTTTATTATTTCTAAAAGTGTCTTAAAATATTTATCTATTAATTAAAGGTATTGGTTGGGAATCTTTGATTTATATAATGGGTCCAACACCTTTCCATAATTGGAAATAATTTTGGTACTCTATCCACTTCAAATTCCTTAATCTAAAATATACCCAATCGAGAATAATCCTTTCTATTTTTTTTTCATCTAGGGAATTTTCCCCAAAACCATTAAGATCATATTGATTTTTATATAGAGGCCCAACTAATTTTTGAATATTTCCTCTAGGATCAAGTTACTTCATTTCTCATATAGATACAAGTTAACTTTTCTATCTCCTTTTCAATAATTTTTTTCATGAAGATAAGAAGCATAATAATAAGCACCAATGGAGATAGAGAAATAAAATATATTTTGTGTTTACCTAAGATAAACTTATGCATCACACAATTTCCAACACAACCTTGATAGAATGATCCTATTGTTAGGATACCATAGTAATATATACATAAATATTGGTAAATCATCCACTAGTATAAATAAATTTATATAAAATTGGATAAAACTAATTTTCCTAATTAGTAATTGTAGCAATAGCTTCCAATTAAACTTTTTGGTTAAATTCATTTCTCGTGAACCTAATCAAATAGAAGAAAAACACACCATTCACTCTATTGTATATTTTTTACTCTCTTTCAACATTGAATAAGAATAGTGTTTACATACACCCTCTTTTTGTAGGGTCCATGAATCCTAATTTGTTCAGTCTAGGGAAGATTGATCTCCTTGATAATAGATATATGAGATATGAAGTCATAAGGAAGTTGTCTCTCTCCAAATTAGAAAATTTGATCATGTAGATGATCATTGATTAAATTTCCCTACTCAATTTTATTCTTCCTCTCAATAATGGTAAGCATGAAATAGCACATCCACAAATGAAATTACTTGGAATTGGATTTATTGCTAACTTGTTCAATAGGGTGATCAAATCACTTACATCTTCAATGAATTCATTTTTTGAAGGATATTCAGTATCACTGTCACTATTTATCTTCTCTCAACCAATTATAATTCAAGCATTGAACGCAAGTAGTTGTATGCTTGTCATATTATTCATTTATAAAATTGATTGTAACTAGAGCATACTTATTGTAAGGGTGAAGACCAAAAGTATCTTTAAATGATTTAGATGAGATATCAAAAATTAGTTCATTTTCTAGTCCATAGATATTCATCTAGGTAGGTTCATAATGGTGGGCACATATTAAGACTAGCTCAACAGATTGTATTAAAATTGGGAATGATGCAACTTATACATTACCGTTGTCTGTAGTGCAAGTATCCCAATGTGACCTATCATCCTTACTATGATAGGTCGAATATGAGCATTAGAAAAAGAGAAGCAAGTAAAAGAGTGCAAATAAACACCAAAACAACCTACACCTCAAGATTAGCCTAAGTTGGAAACAACACAAGATGAAAGCAACAAAATGAAACTCTATACCTTGCGTCGAATCGATCCTTTGGTTGGCCCTTCGATCTTTGATGTGTATGCTCCTTGGATGGCACAAGATGCAAGCTAAATGATGTTGTGAGGATGAGTGCAAGTGGATGAAATCATGAAAATGGCTAAGTGTAGGTTGAGAAACAAAATTGCAAGAGTTTGGCTAGCAAAATGATCTCCCCAAAATGAGAGAAAAGAGGGGGTATTTATAGGATTTTTGAGAATTCCTAGAAGAAATGGAGGGTCAAGATTGAGCCACCAAATATCAAGATGTAGGGCTAAGGTGAGTTGAGAACTCACAAGCCCTCACATCTTGACATGTGGCATGTGATTTAGCCCTAAAAGGTGAAGTGGACATGAGGTGGAAGGAGAAGGAAATGACATGGAGAGGGGTACAAAGTACCTTGGGATTGGACAAGATCTCCTCATAAAGGAGGTCCTTGTCCCCATGTGGGTGAGAAGACATGTGAGGAATTAAAAATTCCTCAAATATTCTCATGGGGAGATGGGAAAGAATAAAGAATAAGTGAAGGACATGTGGGGAGAAGTGAAGGAATTAAAAATTCCTTTTGGGTGCCTTGGGGGATTAAAAGGTGAATTAAAAATTCACATAGGGAAGTGGAGTGCCTTGTCCAAAAGGAGAAAGCCTTTAATAAGGTTGACTCAATGACATATGCCATAAATAGGATGAGGATTAGGTTAGGCTAATCAAATGATTAAGGTTGTGCAAGTACTCAGTTAGAGGGACTAATGACTCATTAGAAGCAAGTGGGAAATTATGGAGGATGTGACCTTAATGATGGTTAAGGGTTTGCACATGCTAACCCTAGTTAATTAGAAGAAGATGAAGTAATTAAGATGGATTAGGGGACCAACTTGCAAACGTTGGAGGATGTGACCATGAGAGAGAAAAGAGGAATTAAAAATGAATTTTAATTTAAAAGGGGAATATGACTAAATTAAATAAAAGGGTATATTTATTTAATTTAGAGGAGGAAAAGGGGTAAAGTATTAAATTAAATACTTTAGGATCCTTAGGCAAGATGCAGGGTATTAATTAAACAACTGGTTTAATTAATATTGACATAGGGCATGAACAACCAGATGAATAAGGAGACGCGTTTGATCATATGGAAGTGATCAAATTGGATGTCTACATTTTGTCCCTCTTCGAAATACTATTAGAATAATAGGGTTTCAAAGAAAAACAAAATGCAGATGACTCTGTGGAGGAAGAGACTAGAAAAAGAGATGCCCCAGCATGGTGGAATGCGCGTGAGCTACCCCAAATAGAGGGAATGCAGAGAGGATGCCCCAGTCAAGCAAAGGTAGGCTTAGAGCGATGGGTTAGGAGGGAATGGTAGGGTATGCCCCCTCGAGAAGGGGGACGGTGGAGGAAAAGGGAGCCCCGGTAAACTTCTTAGAAGTATGGAGTGGTACATGTTGTTGGAAAGAGCACGAAAAAACAAGAAAAACGGCATTAGAACGGGATCAATCAGATAAATAGTGTGAAAATGGTGGCCCAGGGAAGAAAGAGGTTGGATGAATTAACTGGAGGAATTTTTGGTTAAAAAAGAAAAAAAAGACCCTAAGGTGAAAAACGAGGGAAAAGGTGAAAAGGGATAAAAGGTAATTGTTGAATTACCTTTGGCTCATTGTGACAGCTGGCAACTGGAGAAGGAGGAGAGGAAGAAAAGGAGGCGAGCGAGATCAGACACCATGCCGGAGTACGATAGTGACGTCATTCACCGAGCGGATGAGAGACGTATATTTTTCACCCACCATGCCATACCTCGCCAGGGTAGCTCAAAACGTAACTTTGTGTTTTTGCGTCATTTATGCACATGTTTTCGAAAAAAAAAAAACATGGGTTTTGTCCGAGACGTCGGAAAGAAAAATGAGTAGAATTTTTTTTTTGTGGGTTGCCTTGGATTGCGCGCTGGAGGGGGCAAAGGGTGGCAGCCTGCTGCCCGGTCCACCGCCGCGGGGGTGGGTCTGCTGCCACGGGCCGACGGATCCGCCACCGGCGCGGCGGGTCCACTGCCACTAGTGGCGGATCCGCCGCCGATGGCGGATGGGTCC
>VDFB02271358.1:466417718-466473399 GCA_007258455.2 Sequoia sempervirens
AGGCTGCATAGAGGGAGAGGGATGCTACAGAGTCGCGGATGCAGACATTACAGGGTGAGAGGGATGCAGCGTGGGTTCAGTTGTAGAGGATGTTGGTTGAGGGGGGAGGGCCGGGCATAGATGTGCAGGAGCTACACATGCAGTTACAGGCATTGCAAGCAGAGAGGGATAGAGGCTTAGAGCAGATACAATAGTTGATACTAGCTCAGGAGGCCTGGGCACGAGAGCGGCGGGCTATCAGTGCAGATCGAGATCGGTATAGGCATGAGCGGAATGCCGTGAGACTGATAGCCGGGCAGAGGGATGAGTTTATACAGCAGGCTAGTTATTGGAGAGGGGTATATGAGCAGGTTGTTCCAGATCCAGCGCAGCACACTGCATGCTACGTCAGTCATGCTCCACAGCCACTAGGGCCATCCCAGTTATTAGGGACATGCACCAAGGTTTTCAGCGATTATCGGCAGACTCAGTCTCCATACGGTGGTTACCAGGGGACACCCACCCACGAGTACCAGGGGACTCCAGCACACAGAGGGCCAACACCCGATTCTCTGCAGAGGTCAGATGTGGGTAGCTCACAGTAGAGTATGTCGATGCAGGACATTGGTTATTTTTGGCAGATACAAGATGGATGGTTTGTGCATGGCGCCAGAGGGCAGAGGTGATTCACATTTCTGGATTTTGTATCTTATTTGGTGATATATGATGGAGATGTATTGTATTATGACATGATGTTTATTATTTTGATTGTGTGATGGCCTTTATTGACATTATGCATTATGTTTCCTTTATGTGGCTATATGATTTGATTCATGATGTGGTTCCATATACATATATATACACATGTTTATATGGATGATTTATGTTTTATACTTTATGTTTTTGATGATTTATGATGTATGGATGCACATGTGGATGGACGATTTATGCATGTTTATATGATTTATGATATATGACTTACGGATGCCCATGTGGATGGACGATTTATGCATATTTATATGATTTTTGTTGTATGATTTATGGATGCACATGTTTATATGATTTATGATGTATGATTTATGGATGCTCATGTGGATGGACGATTTATGCATGTTCATATGATTTATGATGTATGATTTATGGATGCACATGTGGATGGACGATTTATGCATGTTTATATGATTTATGATGTATGATTTATGGATGCAAAAAAGGGTAAATGCTTACAATGCACCTAAATGTCAATAAAGACCGTTATGAGAATGCAGATAGGTGATAGGTGGATGGAAGATTGCATTTTCCAAAAACAACCGTTAATATCCTGAGAGAAAGAGGACCCAAGAGGAACAGAGAATGAGAGTACTTGCACAACCGAAATTATAAGCGGTGGTTATGATGGAAATGAAGGGTGCATGCAAAGTGGTGGAAATGTAGTGAAAATGAGATCTTGCCATCTTTGGAGCAGTGATTTTTACTATAGCGTAGGGTACCAAGCACCTTGATATAGAAGACCAAGGCGAGTGAGTACTCTACGCATGAAACAAACACAGCAAACAATAAGGTTATCCCAACACCCTGAGGTCGCGATGACCTCGGTCGGGCCTGGTGTTGTAATAACCACAAACACACAAAGTTGTCCCAGCGTAACACAAGATCCCAGAGATCTTGATGGGTCTTACGAGGGATAACTTGAGAAGACAACAGACAAAACAAAAGATCAAGGTATGCCCCTATTTCAACAGGTCAAAGCCCGCCATGGTATGGTGGACCAAGGCGACCTTGACAAGTGATGGGAAGGAACCTAAAATGATAAACAAAATTTGAAAGCATCACAAGATCATAATCAAGACAACAGGTCCTTTGCCATAGAATCAAGGTGATGGATGTGATTGGTGAGGTCTACTAGGAAGGATTCATCCTGTTGAGACCAAAGATGGATGCGAAAGTAGGATGATCCAGTTGACGCGGGATGTTACCGAGGGACAAGATCTTGTAACACAAGGGAATTTGGTTTGTTAAGAACCTGTTAGATGTGGGCATAACTTGATAATGAAGCACAAAAGACCATCATAACCTACAGACCTAGGGGCTCGAGGGCCAATCATAGATTAGTCTTTCCTACGTGAAAGCACAGAGCCCTTGTAGTTCTAGAAAAGACCATAGATAAAGAAAAAAGAAGACAAATGGTAACTGATGATGATGGACAAATCCCTCGGGGGTGAATCAAATGATCAACCTTGCCTACGTGATAGCGCAGGGGCAGCGTAGTTCGACTAATAGACTCGACAAGCTAGGACCTAGGTGAAGACCGACGAGATGGATGATCCTGCTTGATGACACACACATAAAAATGAAAGGAACAAATGACACAAGCTCAGAGTGGGATACTGAAAACCTTAGGAATGGGGGATAGGTTAGATGGGTCATCCAATGCTCAATCAACATTTACCAAGCAGCCAGGGATGAGATGGGTGAGGACAATAGTGCGACTGAAGGCATAACATAACTAGGATGTTAGGTAGATAATGATTAAGCCCTCTATGGATGACACCTGTTACCAGGTTTTCACCATCCATACTTATCCAATGCGCCACCAAGAGGTGGTTTTCACCATAGGACGGATTTATTTCTTTTGACTATTTTTTATTTTTTTATTTTTTTTATTTTTTTTGATTTTTTTTGAATTTTTGACTAGGTGGGGTAACTGAGCATATTTAAGTGTAGAACTTTTTCAGATGCATGATGTTGATGGGCTCGTCAAGGGGGTCTCCTTCAAGAGTAGTCAACCTGTATGCCCCAGACCCATATTTAGCGGCTATGATATAGGGCCCTAACCAATTTGCCTCAAATTTTCCTTTCTTGTTGCGGTCTTGCTGAGTGCGTTGGTTCTCCTTAAGGACAAGCTCGCCCACCTAGAATTGGCGAGGACAAACCTTCTTGTTGTAACTACGCCTGAGGAAATTCTGGTATGCTTGTAGATGGTCGTAGGCCTTTATTCTTCATTCGTCCAGTAACTCCAGTTGTGCAAGCCGCGCAACATGAGCATCCTCTTCACTAATAAGGTTCTTCAGAGAGATTCTCAATGATGGAAGTTCAACCTCGATTGGCAAGACAACTTTAACACCATACACTAAAGAGTAGGGGGTGGCGCCTGTCGGGGTGTGGATGGATGTGCGATATGCCCAGAGGGCAAGATGAATATGGAGGTGCCAATCTCGTCCAGTGTTATTGACAACCTTTTTGAGAATACGAATGAGGGTTTTGTTGGTCGCTTCCACCTGACCATTACCCTGGGGGTAATAAGGTGTTGACCAATGGTGCTGGATATGGAAGGTGTCACAAAGATGTTTCATGGCTTGGTTTTTGAATGGTTTGCCATTGTCAGAAAGGATGGTGGACGAGATACCATATCTGCAGAGAATATGGTAGAGGATGAATTTGGAGATCTAAGTACCAGTGATTTGTGAAAGGGGCATTGTCTCCACCCACTTGGTGAAATACTCAGTGGCAGTGATTATGAATGTATGGCCGTTGGATGATGGTGGGTGAATCTTGCCAATCAAGTCGCAACCCTATTGAGAAAACGGCCATGGTGCCAGGAGGGGCTAAAGATCTTATGCTGGGGTGTGGATTAAATCTGTGTGTTGCTGGCATGGAAGACACTTCTTTACGAACTCGCAAGCATCGTGTTCCAACGTAGGCCAATAATACCCAGCTCGTAAGATCCTTTTGGCCAGGGCCATACCATTTGAATGTGCTCCACAAACACCGCCATGTACCTCCATTAGTGTAGCATGGGCTTCGATCTCATTCAGACATCTGAGGAGGATTCCATCATACCTATGATGATAAAGCGTATCATCGACGATGACGTATCGAGAAGAGCGATGAATGAAGGATTTGCGTTGGTTACAGGTAAGGTCTGGGGGTATAATGTTATCACAGAGGTAGGTATAGATGTCTTGGTACCATGGGGAGGTGGGACTCACAATTTCGCACACCATGTCAGTCTCAGGGATATCATATGTCGGGATTAAAAGCTGTTCTACAAGAAACTCTCACTCTGTTCGGTCCTTGGGGATGTCCAGGAGGGAGCCAATAGTGGCCATTACATCAGCTGCTTTGTTTTGTACCCTGGGAATCTGTTCAAATTGTATAGAGGTGAAATATTTCTTGAAATCATCCACCATGCACTTGTAGGGTAACAACTTATCATCATTGGTCAGGAACTCATCATTAACTTGTCTAATGACTAGCAAGGAGTCACCAAAAACTTTTAATTGAGTTATGTGCCACTGTTTTGCAAGTTTGAGGCCGGTGAGGAGAGCTTCGTATTCTACCATATTATTGGTACATGGGAACGCTATCCTGAATGACTTGGGAATGTAGTCACCCTGAGGGGTAACTAATAAAATTCCTACCCCCGATCCATTATGTGTATATGATCCATCAAAATACAATGTCCACGTGGGGGTCTCATCGACAAAGAAGACTTCCTCATCAGGGAATTACGTGATCAATGGGTGAGTGTCAACTAGAGGAGCTTCTGCTAACTAATCTGCGATTATCTGCCCTTTAATAGCCTTGTGGTCCACATATTCTATGTCGAATTCACTGTGGAGCATGACCCACTTAGCCATGCGGCCAGTCAGAGTGGTTCTAGATAACAGATACTTCAATGGATCGATCTTGGCAATTAATTTTATTGGATGGCTAAGCATGTAATGTCGAAGCTTTTGTGTGCTGAAGATGAGTGCAAGGCAGGCTTTCTCCATGGGGGAGTAGTTTAACTCATAGCCAACCAACGTCCGACTGATGTAGTAGATTGCCCTCTCTTTCAACAACTCATCATGTTGTGCCAACAATGCCCCCAGTGCGACTGAAGTGGCAGAGATGTAAAGCAAGAGGGGTTTGCCAGGAATAGGTGGCATCAATATTGGGGGATGGGCTAAATATTCCTTGATTTTATCGAAGCCTATCTGACACTACTGGTTCCATCGGAAGGTGGAATCTTTTTTCAGAAGATGAGTGAACAGTTGACACTTATCTGCTAGCTGAGCTATGAACCGATGGATGGACTGCATCTTCCCCTGAAGGCTTCTTAACTGTTTAATATTGCATGGAGGTGGCATGTCCAGGATAGCTTTTACCTTAGCGGGATCAACCTCAATGCCCCTGCGAGAGACTATGAAACCCAACTTTCCGGAAGTGACCCCAAAGACACACTTTTTTGGATTTAGCTGCAACTTGTAGTGCTCTAACTGCTCAAATATCTTTTCCAGGATGGCAGGATGTTCTGCTCGTGTTCTGGATTTTCCTAACAGGTCATCGACATAGTCCTCCATGATAATGTGTATGAGGTCATGGAAGATGACTGTCATTGCCCTCTGATATGTCGCCCCCGCATTTTTGAGACCGAAGGGCATAACATTGTAGCAAAAAGTGCCCCAAGGAGTTGTGAAGGCGGTTTTGTGTTGGTCCTCAGGTGCGATTCGGATCTGGTTATACTTGGAGAAGCCATCCATAAGGGACAACATCTCATGTCCTACTGTTAGGTCGACCAACATGTCAATGTTGGGCAGGGGGAAGTCATCTTTTGGGCAGGCTTTGTTGAGATCCCTGAAGTCCGTGCAGACCCGAATGTCACCATTTGGTTTAGCAATCGGCACTATGTTGGAGATCCACTCAGAGTAGTCAATTGGTTTGATAAAACCTGCCTCTAGTAACTTCTCTAATTCCTTCTTGACTAACAACATAACTTTCGGATGCATCTTGCGGAGTTTTTATTTGACAGGCTTACAATCTGGACAGATGTCCAAATGATGAACCACCAAGGTGGGGTCTAAGCTTGGCATGTCTGAGTATGACCAAGCAAAGTTAATGACCCCCTCTTGGAGTAGCTGGACGATGACTGGATATTCTTGCTCTGAGAGTGACTTAGCTACATAGGTGACCTTAGGACTGTCAGTAGTTCCCAGATTGACTTCTTGAGTCTCTTCGATCAGAATAGAGGATCGGGCAGATAACTGAGTTCCCATAAGGGGAAGATGAACATCTCCATCTTTCGGCGCCTCTTCAAGGTTTTTGCCATCAGATGCGTCCTTTATTTTTACTTTTTCCAAGTCAAGAAGTGCCTCAGGGAGGTTTTCACTAGATGACCATTTGTTATTTTTCTTATTCTTACTTTTGCGACTGGAGTGTTCATCCTCCCCCAATCCCATGAGCTTGACATATGTATCCACAGGCATATTGACAGGTGTGCTAGTTTGTAGGTCCCAATCAATGAGCTCGGGATGGCAAAGGGATAAGCTAATCATGCAAATGGATAGGCATTCGAACATGAAAGATAGGTCGGCGTGATTGATGTCATCGTATGCACGTATGATGGATTCTTCCTCGAGTATGTCTTCCAATGAGCCATTGTCCACAACTACACTATTGGAAGCATTAGACGATGTTTCGGTGCCTTTCTGCTCTCTGTCATACCCAATGCCCACATTTTTTGGTAGCAGAGATGTATCAATGGGTTGCAACCACCCTTGTTCTTGCTTCCCTAAGCCTCTGCCTTGATAGTTATGCTTTTCCACGAACTTTGTTGGCCAGGGGTACTTTTCTTGGAAGTATTCCTTGAGAGGAGTTTCCGGCTGAGGCTCTTCTCGGTAAACCCATTGGCTTATGTCTTCTTCTGGTGCGTCTCTCTTGATACTTGGGGATACAAAAGTGGTGGTAGGGATTTTTTTGCCATGGAAGGTGACAGTCTTGTCTTCCTTTGGGGTAGCGTGCGAAGGTTGACCATACTCGTATGGTGATGGTGGCATGGTCGCTACATTAAGAGCAGTATGCATTTCGTACTCGCCACACCCTTTGTCAATGATCTGGACTTTTGTGACTGTGGGGTCAGTGGTGGAGGATGGAGTGGTTATCGCGGTGGATGGTGGATTAGCAGATGATGACTGAGATGCCCCCATTTCAACCCCAGGACAATAATGTAAATGGGGGAAAGATGCTTCTAGAGCACAACAATATTCGAATGGTTGGGGGTCGGCATAGATGGTGACCTCTTGTCTGTTGACTGGGAATTTGAGGCACTGATGGTAGGTGGAGGGAACAGCTTGCATAGCATGGAGCCATGGACGGTCGAGGAGGAGATTATATGGCAAGTCCAGATCAAGGACATGGCAGGTAATGTACTGAACCACTGGTCCCACTTGGACAGGAAGATTGATGATCCCTTCTGAATTCCTTTCTGCATTGTCATAAGCCTTGATTGTGATGATTTGATTACTTAAATCTGCTTGGGTATACCCCACCTGTTTTATGAATTTTAGAGTGCACAAGTTGAGGGCAGAGCCATTATCTACCAAGACTCTTTTTATTTTATGCCGGGCAACCACGACTTCAATATGTAAGGGGCGATTATGATTGGCATCAATGTTGGGCATATCATTTTGGCTGAAGTGTAGTTGGTGAGATGAAGCTAGGTGTCCTACCAAAGCTTGGAACTATGTGGGATCAATGTTATTAGGCACATGGGTTTCCTGTAGAGCTCTGTTGAGGATTGCTTGATACACGGGGGAAGACTTGAGTAAATCCAAGATGGAGATATGTGCAGGGGTCTTTCCTAAGTGATCAAGGATATTGTACTGGGAGGTTATAGGAGTTGGTTGGGCGGGTGTAGAGGCTGCAGGAATGGTGATGCGGGCTCGTCGTGTGGTAACAACATATTGAGGGTCTTTAGCTTTGACATGTATCATGGATACACGAGGTTCTACCTGCTCAATGTAATGAATAATACCCTCGTAATTGAGGGGTACATTCTTATAGTTCACGTTATTTGTGTTGTTATTTTGAGGATTACTGTTGGAAGTACTCGGGCCTTGGTTATGGTTCGGGAAGGCATTTTGATAGATCTACAATTGAGCATTGGACGACGAAGCTTGACTAGGGTCAACCTTGATGTCACCTCGATCTATGAGATCCTGTACGTATTTTTTCAGACCTTGACACTTATTCAAAGAGTGTCCTTTGATTTTATGGAACTCACAATATTCATTTTCCCTAAACCATGCGGGCTTACGTTTGGATTCATCGAGTGGCTTGGTGACAGGATACGTGATCGGATAGCTGATCTGCAACAGTTTGTTGAAGATGACACTCAAGGGTTCTCCTAGTTGAGCATACTGGCGTTTAGTGTTCCCTTGGTTATTTTGATTGGACTGTTGGGGAGGACGGGGTGTCCCTTGCGGTACAGATATGGCATTAGGTATGGATTGCTATTGTTTCTGGGATGTGTTGGCCACGTGGACATGTTTAGTGTCAGTGACACCATCATTTACTACATTTTTGTTCTTGTTCCAAAAATGTGGCTTGTCATTGAATGTCCTTTCCCTATCCTGATTATATATTTTGACGTGCCCCTTGGCAACAAGGGCACGCTCAAGGATGGGTCCCTTCTCTACTACCTCCGCAAAAGTGGTGACACAATGTAATCAAAAGTTATGAGCTATGTCGGGATGAGAGTTCTCCACGAAGAGGGTGACCATGTCCTTTACTTTCAAAGGGTTTTTCATTCGGCTTGCTAGGGCATGCCACCTTTGGAAGTAGCTAGTAAAGGTTTCCCCTTCACATTGTTTCTCTTTGAGAAGATCCAAGGTATCGGTATCTTTCTCCAAATTGAAGATGAAGTAGGAGACAAACTTTTCTGGTAGGTCTACAAAAGATTTAATAGATCCCTTTTCAAGAGTCATGAACCACCCTAGCGCATTGCTTGCCAGACTCCGGGGGAACAGACGCAAGAGATAGTTGTCATTGTGGATAACTTCTTGACACTGAGAGTAAAACTCCTGTAAGTGGGCCTTTGGATCTTTGTTCCCCTTATATTTGTCAAACTTTGGCATCTCAAAATGTTTGGGGAAGGGAATCAATGAGATGGAGGGATCATACAGATATGGGCATATATCTTCAAACTTGAACAATTGTTTGCCAGTCCCTGCCTGAAGATCTTTTAGAGTGGCTTTGATTTCTAGGATGTCTGCATTGGCCGGTGTGTTGGATGGGTATTGATGATAGGACGATTGTGGATTTTGAGATGATGTTTGGAGATGGGCATATGGGTGAGGAGGTGGCATCCCCTGTTGATACGCCAAGGGACCTTGTTGATAAAGAGGTTGCTGTTGCGAGGCGGGATATGGATTGGTTAGGTAGTTATGGGTGGCGTATTGTTGGGAAGTAGGGAGGAGATGTTGTTGATTAGCTTGTGGATATTGGGGGTGTTGATATGACTGTTGCGATGCCACATAGGAGGGTTGTTGTTGATATTGTTGCTGGTTATAATAGTTGTAATGATGGGGTGGTTGTTGATGCACAGTTAGCGGCTGTGGTGGGCGAGATGGGATGTTTTGTGGTGGTTGCGCTTGCGGGTGTAAAATGGACGCAAAGAATGGAGATATGGTCGAGGCTAAAGGCCGAGGTTGATTTCCTTGTGGTTGATGCTGTGATGGTTGTGTTGAAAATAGGGGATTGACCAATGGTTGTTGTTGAGGTGGAGGTGTGATTGAGATATTGTGCGAGGGAGGTTGTTGAGCACTAGTGGGAGCATAGGCTTGAGGAGGTTGTTGGGATATGAATGACGATGAAGGAGGGATGTTGGATTGGGATGATTGTTGGGATATGAATGACGATGGTGGAGGATTGTTAGATTGGGGCAGTTGTTGGGGTATGAATGACGATGGTGGAGGATTATTAGATTGGGGTGGTTGTTGGGGTATGAATGACGATGGTGGAGGATTGTTAGATTGGGGCAGTTGTTGGGGTATGAATGATGATGGTGGAGGATTGGTAGCCCTAGGAGGTGGGGGCAAGGCGGCGAAAGGGTTGCCCCCAGTGTTGATAGGAGGCGGGTTTGAGGGGAGCGGTGCCGGTAGCATTAATGGTTGCAGTTGTGGGATGTTTTGCGGCATGCCATGGGCAAAAGGATCATTGGGGTCAATGGTTTGGGGTCTTCCCGTGACCGAGATGGTGGGATGTGTGGGATTTCCAATGAGATATAGGACAGCGTTGCTGAATTCAGGTTAGTGCCAACCTTCTACGAAAGGAATGTTGGGGACATACGAGCTACTGGGGATGTCATGTGAACCTTGGGGTACATTAGATGTGGAGGTGCCATACTTGGATAAGTCGACACCTGACGACATCTTGACACCTTTGTTAATCAAGTGAGCCAATATTTTTTCCCCATGTCTTTCGAGAAGGCGTTCTGTCATTTGTGCATTAACAGGGTTGCTGAAGTGTTCCTCGAATGTGAGCTCAGGTTGATCAGCCATGTTTTCTTCCCCAGGTGGTGACGTGTTTTGACCATCCACATTGGATTGTGATGAGGTACCATTGTGGGTATCGTGAGGGATGTTCATTGTGTTATTGGGATCTTGAGAATTGTTTGATTGGGCATTCAGGGCTTGTTGGTCAGCCATTTCCTTTGCCTGTGATCGAGTCTGAATGGGCATACAAGATGATGAGAGGGATCAAGATATTAGAAGGACCTTGATGATGAAAGATTGATTCAATTTGATGGGAGATTGATTGATGACGATTGGTTAGACCGATGTGGATTGATTTGATGACACTGGATTAGTCCAGGTTTTGGATTTTGATCTAGATAGATTTGATGATGTGGGGGTTGGATTGATCTGATGATAAAGATGATGAAGACTGAGATCCACAACCGAGTTTAAGAAGGATCCTTGGTAACACTAGGTATTGATTGAAAGGTGGAGGTATGATAATGACACTGAATCCAACTTGAGATAGAAGCAGATTGATTGGGTTGAAAAGGATAATTGACTTAAGACAGATAGCGATCCTAAGCTAGCTACGATGATTGTGATTAGGGATGAACACCTAGGTCAACTTGGATGACAACTCCAATGAGGATTATAAAGGATAACGAAGATCGAAGATGAAAGCGGGTTTAGGATGGATGGGGAGTGTCTCAAGATGGATGAATGGCTCTCGAAACAAGCAAAAGAGTGTTTGGGATAAATGACTCTTAGAACGAAGGGATGGAGGCTCAGAACGGACGTTCAAATGTTTTTTTTGGATGCCGAATGGTCGTATCAATGTTCAAAATAGAGGGACAATGAATGCCAAGTTATGATATAGGCTGGTCAAAGGACATGTCTGCCACAACACAAGGACAGGTCCGCCACAGCACAGGGACAAGTCCGCCACTGCACTAGGACAGGTCTGCCACAACACAAGGACATGTCTGCCATAGGGTTAGGATAGGTCCACCATAGTACAAGGACAGGTCCACCACAGAGTTGGGATAGGTCCGCCACAGGGTTAGGATAGGTCCGCCACTGCACAAGGA
Source organism: Sequoia sempervirens (assembly GCA_007258455.2). Lineage (NCBI taxonomy): Eukaryota > Viridiplantae > Streptophyta > Pinopsida > Cupressales > Cupressaceae > Sequoia > Sequoia sempervirens. Next base: position 466,429,066 of record VDFB02271358.1, read on the forward strand.
TAGGTCCGCCACTGCACTAGGATAGATACGCCACTGTAGAAGGACAGGTCCGCCACAACACAAGGACATGTCCACCACAGGGTTGGGACAGGTCTACCACAACACAGGGACAGGTCCACCAAGGGATAAGGATAGGTCCGCCAAAGGATAAGTTTAAGTTGGATGTTTTGGATGGATGGGTAAGGAAAAGGACCCAAAATATAGCAATCATAAAAAGACTTGGCCAAACTGATAATCACTGGTTTTTGCACGAGAAAGATAATTCAAACAACACAACCCTAAGATTAGTAAAAATGTGTATGGTCGACAAAGTCTTCTACTCTAGGATGCACATGGTTGCTAAGGAGTCCTCGATATACACCCAGTATGTGAGGCCCAAACCGTGAACACCAACCCGTTACAAGCGTGAGTCGGGAACCTTAGCGAGATACTAAAGGCTCGGACCAACTCTTCACGTCATCCCGACACTTCACCAATTACAACGTGGTTGGATTGAGGTACAACTTTTGCTCTCCCCCTTTTATATACCCCCCTGGTATGCGTGGTTGGAATCATCCCTTGGGGTGATGAAATCCCCAAGCAGGTCCCACTAAGAAAGTGAAAAAGGGTGACTCAAAAGGACTTGGAAAGCTATGATTTCTCGTCACCCAAGATCGCCAAATGGCGCAAGGGGATTGGATACGTCAAATAGCCTTCCCAAACATGCCAAACAAGGTTTATTGACCCCCTTTAATTAAGCTATGTGCCTTTTTTACCAAAAGACAATCGAAAAAAACTTAAAATTTTTACCTTCTGGAGGACAGGTCCCCCACTCTGCAGGGACAGATCCACCACTCTGTAGAGATAGGTCTGCCACTCTGTCACGACAGGTCCACCACCGGAAGACAGATCCCCCACCTTGTCAGGACCAAATAGTTGTATGATTGAACGCAAGTAGTTGTATGCTTGTCATATTATTCATTTATAAAATTGATTGTAACTAGAGCATACTTATTGTAAGGGGGAAGACCAAAAGTATCTTTAAATGATTTAGATGAGATATCAAAAATTAGTTCATTTTCTAGTCCATAGATATTCATCTAGGTAGGTTCATAATGGTGGGCACATATTAAGACTAGCTCAAGAGATTGTATTAAAATTGGGAATGATGCAATTTATACATTACCATTGTGTGTAGTGCAAGTATCCCAATGTGACCTATCATCCTTACTATGATAGGTCGAATGTGAGCGTTAGAAAAAGGGCAGCAAGTAAAAGAGTGCAAATAAACACCAAAACAACCTACACCTCAAGATTAGCCTAAGTTGGAAACAACACAAGATGAAAGCAACAAAATGAAACTCTATACCTTGCATCGAATCAATCCTTTGGTTGGCCCTTCGATCTTTGATGTGTATGCTCCTTGGATGGCACAAGATGCAAGCTAAATGATTTTGTGAGGATGAGTGCAAGTGGATGAAATCATAAAAATGGCTAAGTGTAGGTTGAGAAACAAAATTGCAAGAGTTTGGTTAGCAAAATGATCTCCCCAAAATGAGAGAAAAGAGGGGGTATTTATAAGATTTTTGAGAATTTCTAAAAGAAATGGAGGGTCAAGATTGAGCCACCAAATATCAAGATGTAGGGCTAAGGTGAGTTGAGAACTCACAAGCCCTCACATCTTGACATGTGGCATGTGATTTAGCCCTAAAAGGTGAAGTGGACATGAGGTGGAAGGAGGACATGACATGGAGGGGGGTACAAAGTACCTTGGGATTGGACAAGATCTCCTCATAAAGGAGGTCCTTGTCCCCATGTGGGTGAGAAGACATGTGAGGAATTAAAAATTCCTCAAATATTCTCATGGGGAGATGGGAAAGAATAAAGAATAAGTGAAGGACATGTGGGGAGAAGTGAAGGAATTAAAAATTATTTTTGGGTGCCTTGGGGGATTAAAAAGTGAATTAAAAATTCACATAGGGAAGTGGAGTGCCTTGTCCAAAAGGAGAAAGCCTTTAATAAGGTTGACTCAAGGAGATATGCCATAAATAGGATGAGGATTAGGTTAGGCTAATCAAATGATTAAGGTTGTGCGAGTACTCAGTTAGAGGGACTAATGACTCATTAGAAGCAAGTGGGAAATTATGGAGGATGTGACCTTAATGATGGTTAAGGGTGTGCACATGCTAACCCTAGTTAATTAGAAGAATATGAAGTAATTAAGATGGATTAGGGGACCAACTTGCAAAAGTTGGAGGATGTGACCATGAGAGAGAAAAGAGGAATTAAAAATGAATTTTAATTTAAAAGGGGAATATGACTAAATTAAATAAAATGGTATATTTATTTAATTTAGAGGAGGAAAAGGGGTAAAGTATTAAATTAAATACTTTAGGATCCTTATGCAAGATGCAGGGTATTAATTAAACAACTGGTTTAATTAATATTGACATAGGGGATGAACAACCGGATGAATAAGGAGACGCGTTTGATCATATGGAAGTGATCAAATTGGATGTCTACACTTACTAACCCTTTGGATGAAATATTTGACTTCTACATCACCTAAATCTATATCACCAATCTCAAAGAGTGTTGAAGTGGTCTTTGAAGCAAGGGAAAATCAATTGAATTTGTACTTCATGTCCTTAGGTTGTTCAACATTTGATGGTGACATCATGAAGATTACAAAAAATCACCAAAATAATTATCTCTTTTAGAATTTTAGAATATAGAATGAACTAAGGGTAATGTAGTTCAATGGAAAGGAATTTAGGGAATTTTTAATACATCTCTAAGACTGTTAGAGTTTTAAAGTTACGAAGTAATTACAAATTTACTTAGGAGATCTAAAATCCTAAGGTGGAATAGTAAATAGGTGGTGGTAATCAAAGGTTACATTAAAATATATAGTTTTATAGGATGGTCACAAATTTTTAATCTTCTTGTGAATGTAAAATTATTCAAGCTCCCTTCGGGTGTTTTTTGTGTTTCTCTAGGTTCTGGCCCCTCACCTCATTTATTCAACATGTTTCCCTTAGCCTTTCATTAGGATTATTTTTTCTATACTCTGTTAGTTGCTTCCACATGTCCTCCTAGTGCTCCTTGTAGCAAAGGATTCCTTCACTCTTAAATCGGCTCCAACTATGCTCCCACATGTCTTCACCGTGGACTATTTTTAAATGCTTCCCTTCAATTCTTTGTTGGGCACCACCCATGTGCCATGTAACTTTCATTTGCGTAAATTTTTGGCAGAATCCAAAGATGGTGCCAATTATAAACATTGTTGCTATGTGTCTTCTTGATGAAAGCTTTCAACAAAGGGAAGGGAGAATGAACCACAAGTTGCACCATGCTGCCACCTATCTCCTTTCTAGGACTTCATCGAAAGAAAAGAGTGGAGTGAATTCCAAGTTGTGATATGTTGCCACATGTCATAACTACCTCCATTGGGAAGCGACACTTGTCTACTCAGGATATTCCTAGAGCACTGCCATCATTTGCAATGGATGTATCTGGTTGGGAAGTGTCTACATGCCATGGCGTAAATATTTTTTATTTTAATTTCCAAAGGATAATAAATATTTTTTGTTACAAGCTCACCAAGTGGTGGATTGTTGGCTATAAATACTGCTTCTTGCTTCAAAAAATGAGTTCAAAAGATGCAATAAAATTAGAGAGAGACACCAGGTCTTTAGTATTATTTTTAAGATTCACTAACTCATTTGACTACAAAATCCGATGAAATTTTTTGATGAAATATATATAATTTGATGTATTGTCGGGTGCTTGTAAAATTTGATGTGTAATTTTTATTTTTTAAAAATTTTATCCTCGATATTTGTTGAAATTTTGACAAATATGAAAAATAAGAAAAAAATCAAATTGTGGCCAACATAAAGAAAAGTGAGTTCACTAATTTATTGCAATAGTGTTTTGCTCTACTTGAGACAATTTGTGGAGAACTAAGGATGATTTTCTTGGAAAAAATCAGAAAAAATTCAAGAAGATATCGTCAGGTTGAGGGTAGTCATTGTCATTTTACATAATTTAGGTATGAAGTCAAATTTGTAGTTCCAGGTTTGAAAATCATATTTTAAAGCAACATCTCATCAGATTTCATTTTTAGAGGTTTAGGGTTTTGAGAATTTCATGTCCAGATTTTTTTGTGTGGAATCACCATACGATCACAACCAAGGAACAAATTCTTGTGACTGTAATTATGTGATCCATAACTCTATTGGTCATGTGGCATGGTTGTCCTATAACAAATACAAGATGCATTCATGTGTGACCCAAGTTTAATGTGGCTATGTTGTGATAGAAATGGAGGCACTCATATAATGTAGTTAATTCAGGTTGTATAATGTAGGCATCAATCATCATTGGGTGCATTTAGGTTGTCTCAAGTTTAATAGGTTACAATGTAATTATAGCATGATCCAAGAGTGATTACCTCTTGCTACAATAAAAAGCCTGTAACTTTGGTTGATAGGCAGAGTGGTTGTGTTATATCAATTATGTAGTGCATTCAAGCACGACCCGTGTTTAATGGGCTATTCTAGAGAATGGTCAATATTTTCTAAACCTTATGAATGTTACTTAAAAGTGTAGAGCTTAAACTACAAACCAAGTTTGTTACATACTTGAATGCAATTTTGGGTTACCACAAACTATAATAATGTGATATGCTAATAACCATTATGGAAAGTATTAAAGCAAGACCCATGCTATATAGGATACATTTCCCTGATTAGGTTTACATACCTTAATGATCAAACACAAGCTGCCCACACACTTTAGGATACAATCCAAGATCATACCACAACTTTGTCAAGACAACTAATTTTCTGACCCAAGGTTTAAGGTTGTTTTTTAATACCAAAAGAAGCATTGGTAAGAGCATGATTAGGGTACAAACCCTAGGCCTCGTAGAAACATAAACAATAATTCTAGTAGATTAGTGAGGTTGCAATACTAGAAAGATTGAGACATTGTAGCTAATAACAAAAACTTGCAATCTAAATATTGTAGCCAATAACAAGCACACTATGTAGCTTAGTGACATTTTAAAATGCAATCTACAATAAGAAGAATGAAAATCACTTGAAATGTGACAGTCAAAAAGAGGCTGAGCCGTGACAAGATAATAAAGCTCAAACCTTACGTAGTAAAGTGGAGATTTTAACAGTGAGTTTCCTTACCCCTTGCTGACCTTAAGGGTTTTTCAAATGCTTTTGGTAGTGTTAGACAAGGAAAATGCAATTAGGGAATGATTGTCCAAATGAAGTAACAGTGGTAATCATAGGTTTAATGTTTCTTCTTAGCCATTAATTTATAATGGAGGTAGTGGATTGCATGTTTGACCAGCATTTTGAGACTCGTCAAAGATGGGAGAATAGTGAATAATACCTTGTGGACTATGAAGTTGTGTCAATAAGATTAAAGGATCTTAAGATCTACAATACCATGAAACAATGAGTCCCCTATAGTAAGTAGGTAGTCTATAGGGCATAGTTTGATTTTATAGAAGGATGCTCATGAAAGAAATTTTCAAGTGATAGCGAGTGAGTTGTTTGAGATTACAGTTGAGGGTGCAATACCCAGTCTTAAAGGAAGTTAGCAAAGTAGTAAATTTGCAAGAAAATCAAATCGTACGCAATAAAAAATTCACAATGTTATCTTGCATAATGCCTTTAGTTTGAAGAAAAAAATCTCATTGTATCTTGATGAAAGTGGTGACCTTAATGGTCAATCACTGGCAACCATGATTTTAAAACATGCTATTGTGTTTATGGAGACAACATTTTAAGCAAGGCAGTGAGTGGTGGTTTGGAACAATGGTAGGTATGAAAGACTTTCTTTATATGCATACTATGTAGTCTAGCTTAAGACAACCTTCTTAGAAGAGATTGAAGGTGGATTATGGAACTCAAGGGTTATCATGAAAAAGATTAAAGAAAAGACTGAAATCTATTTAAAAGTCATGGTCATGAAGATATTAAAGATGTCACATGCAAAACCCTAGTAGCTGGAGTAATGAATACAGTGCCAAAGAGGATAGTGCACTGGGGCAGATTTAGGAGATCTCCACATTATCTAATTATAGGGAAATACATCATTTATTTATTTTTTTAATTAAAACAAATCATTCTAAACCCTATATAGGATACATTGATACTTGAAAAGCCTCTGAAGGAATTTGAGATTATGCAAATATATGTCAAGTAAATACCTAGATTACAAATAGTAGTGGGAACAATGTAAGATTTGTTGAGCAGAGTAAGAATGAGATAAGCAACAATGAATCCTATGCCTCCTTTCATGCACATCTCCTCATCGTTCTCTGCCATTCTTTACCGAAACACTTCTCCATTTTGGCAGTCTATGCTTGAAAATAATGTTTTGACGAAGGTTTTAAAGTATGTTTATTAAAATGAAAACTCCATTCTGGTGGGCTACGCCTGAAAATAAGATTTTGACAAAAGTTTTAGGGTATGCTTATTGAAGTTTTAGAGTATTTTGGTGGGATATATTCTTGATTCCTTAAATGATTTATTCAAATGGATTGTGACTAAATAAACGACTAACTATTTAGTCATTTTTATTTGTGTGACTAAATAATTTTTAATCAACGACCAAACTAGTAATTTATTTACTCATTTCTAGCTGAGTTGCAAAAAATGAGTAGAATTTAGTCATTTTTAGTTGTTGTGACTAAAATTTTTAGTCACCTAGTCATTTATTTTCCAAATTATACTAGTGTGTGCTTCCTTGTGTGATTAGGGCTCTCTCAATGTTGAGGTTCCTAGGAATAAGCTTGTCATAAGAAGTGACACATTGCATCTTTAACTAAAAGGATAAATCCATATTGACATTAGCAATGATGATTCTGACTTGTTGCTCCTTAGGAATGGGTCACTTTCTTTTACTAGCTTGCTAGCTCCATCATTGTAGGAATTTTGTGATCAAGTTCAATATTCTAATTTTAAGAGTCTAACGGTTGGAAATCATAGTAAAATTATAATTTAGTAAGTTTTGGAATTAGCATTTTAAAGTGTTTTTGGGGTCATTAACTTCAAACTATCTTCTCTTTTGCAGGGGTGGTTGCATGCCAAATTTTTTTGGTGTAAAATATCAGAATTATTATATTTTGTTACCTATCTATGAATAAAAATTATTGGAGTGTGAGTTTGATATTTTTTTAAGATCTAAATAGTCAAGTTTGGTAAAGAAAAATCATGTCAGATAATATTAGTCCAAAACAAAATGAAGATACACTTGATAGATTGTGGGATAGATTGAAAAGAAAGGGTGATGGGAAATGTTATTGTCCCTGAAATAATTGCAAGAGCTTAAAGATGAGACGAATTTTAATCACAATAGCTAAGAAAAATTGTAGGCAGCATGATCACATTGAAGGGGGCATGATTATCATCCATTGGTAAGTTGTTCATTATATGTGTTTATATTGATTGAATTTGTAAATGTTTATATCGTTTTAACATTATATATATAATCACTTGATTATGATCATAGTTTATTTGTGTCTATCATTATTATAAAGGTGGGGCACCCTAGGGAACATGATATGGATTATCACGGGCCAAAGAATGTGATTTTTCAAGTGGATGAACATGGAGCTGTGAATATCAAAGATGAAGTTAATGATCCTATAGAAGAATATGATCATGCACTAGAAAACATAGTTGAAGATGATGGTACAGATACATTGATCCATGACACATTTAGTGGTAGAGCTGATCATAATGATCGAGATGACTTTGATGATGTTCATGATTTACCTATACTTGAGAAGTCATACAAGCCCCTTTATGAAGGCTCCCAGACAACTCTATTGTATTGTTGTTACTGAACTTGGAGGTTATGAATGGTTTATCAAACATAGCAATCTCACGGATGTTAAGGTATGTCATATATGCCATCTTTTTTTATCTATTTTAATTGTTGTTAGTTCATCACTAGTAAATAAAAGATGAAATATGTACCATTAATATTCTATATATTAACAAATTATTTTTTGTTGTAGATTGATTGGTGAATTTTTGTTACCACCATCAAATATTTTACCTCGCTCATACCGATATTTATCTAACATTATGAAAGATATTGGAATGGAGTATCAAACAATAGATGCATGTCCCAATGATCATATTATATATCATAAACAACATGAATTTGTAATAGAATGCCCAAAATGTCATATTAGGAAATATCGAATAGATCAACTAAAAAAAAAAGTGCCTCATAAGGTTCTTCGTTATATTCTCATTATTCTGCATATGCAACTATTATTTAGGTGCAAAAGCTTAGTGCAATTTATGGATTACCATGCATGGAATAGAAATGGAGATGACATTCTTCAAATGCCTACGGATGGTTCTGCATTTAGGGACATGGAGGAAAAATGGCCACACTTTAAAGAAGAACCTCATAATCTCAGGCTTTCATTGGGAGTAGACGGTATCAATCCATTTGGAGAGCTGAAATCTATTTACTCAGTGTGGCCTACTTTTGTTATCAACAATAACATTCCTCCATGGATGTCAATAAAGAGGGAGCACATAATGTTATCAATGATTGTTCCAGGTATTTGTTTACATCAAATTTCTTTAACATAGTAGCATCTCATTTGTCTGTCTTGTTGCATAATGACTAATATTTTTTTCATTCAATAGTTGTGTACATTAATTTATATATATTGCAGTAAAATGGTTATTCAACTAGGTAAGTACCAAGTTAAAGATATGAATGTATATATCGAGCCTCTTATCGACAAGTTACTAAAGTTATGGAATGGCGTCACTATGTATGACGTCTCTAGACCAATAAGACAAAGACAATTTCAATTTCATGCAATGCTTGCATGGAAAATTCATGATGCCCCAGGGCTAACACATTTTTGTGGTATGCTATAACATTTGACTACACTTTAACAATATTTAATTTTATGAAGTAGATATCATGCATATTTTTAAAATAATCTATTCATTATATATAATTATAAAAATTGACATATTTAATCCAATTATATATGATCTTGTAGGTCTTCAAACAAAGGGAAAATTTGCATGTCCAATTTGTGGTCCAAAGATGAAATCTCGTCATTCGACAAGTTTAGGAAAGTAGGTGTTTGATGAGTATAGGCACTTCCTCCATAGAAATCATAAGTATCGAACTACTGAAGAACACATTTTCAAGGGGAAATAAGAGACTACATCAAAACCACAAAGAATGACACCTCACCTATGGAAGTTGGAATATAATAGAATTAATTGTCAAGGTTATACATCGATCAAATTGTTTATCTAATATATATGATATGTTTTGAATTTATATTTTTATATTGTGTTATGTTTACTCATGTTGTAATTGACAATGATTGTTGTTGTTAATTTGTTTAACTTATATGCTTCATGAAGGTCATCAGGGCATTAATAGTTGGCTTTCACAGGGACTGAAAAGTTATCCCAGACAATTTAGTAGGTTGCCCTACAATGAGCTGCTACAAATTGTGCATTTGTTTGATACAATGCATATCAAAAAGAATATAACAGAAACATTATGGAGAATATTGGATGGAAGGCATGACAAAGAAAAAATTGTCAAAATTTGTAGTGACATTCAAGAAGCCAATCATGCAATGAAAATTTTCATTCAATTAAATAGTGATGGAGACCAAATTAATATAAGTGCCCTTCCTTGGTTATTACCAGAGCAACAAAGCAATGCTATAAAATAAGTCATATGAAAAATTCGATTTCCCACAGGATTTGTTGTGAACATAAACAATATAATAACAAAGAAAGGTGAATTTGGGTCAGGGATGAAAATGCATGATTGGCATACCTTCATTAAATTAATTATTCGGTATATTATATACACTTTATAATGCATGTACTTTTCAGTGTATTATGTTTACTACTTTTGGAAAAAAAAAAAAAATTATTTTATAATTGTTGTATTACGTTCTACCTCTATCTCTCCCAGACAACTTTGACAACAATGTCAAGCAAGTTACATATGATCTTGGAAAATACATGAGGTAAGTAGCGATATTTATTCAATTTGTTGTATACATCTTATAATTTCTATTTGTTTTACTTGTTATGTAATATACTGTATATTTTTGTTAAATATTGTTAATATATTTGTGCCTTGAATCACTTGTAGATGGTTTTCATCTAAAGAAATCCACAAAGAAGATATAAATTATTGGAAGAGAAAAATTCCTCGTCTAATGTGTGAAATGAAAAAGTGTCTACCTTTGACATTTTCCAATGCAGAAGAACACTACCTCATACACCAAGTTGAGGAGATTGAATTGTGTGGACCTATACACACAATGTCAATGTGGATAGTTGAGAGACACTTGAAATTTTTTAAGGCTTTGGTTAGACAAAGAGCACATCCTAAGGGTTCTATGGTGGAGGGATATATGGTATACTAGACCATGGTGTACATTAGTGAATATCTTCTTAAGTTTGCAACAAAGATCCATGTAGATCGCATTTGGGATCCCAACTCCATTAACAAATTTGAAGGGGAATACCTAATGGGGAAAGTTAGATTGAGGAAAGTGAGAGGTAATTATAAGATGCTCATCGAGATTAATTGGAATACATTTTACATATGGTTTTTATGTATATTGTATTTATTTAATTTTTAATCTTCAATATACATCAATTATAAACTAAGATCGTATACTGTGGTATTTAGCTAATTATACGTCATTTGTGAATTTCAAATTTTTTTGATACAGTTGGTTGGGAGTGGGATGCACTACATTTTTATGTTGCAAACAATCTTGATTGGATGACAGTATGGATTGAACGATGTCAACAATCTACTCACGCATTAACATGGGAAGGTGTGGCTTCATTAGTTAAAGAAGCTCATCATAATGGAGATTCCAATGTTACACAAAGGGAAATTGATTTAGCATATGGTTTAAGAGATAAACAGGTAAGAATAAATACATTAATCACCCATATTATTTAATTATTTTCAATTATATTGATATATATATATGTTGAGATTGTTTTCTTTGCATACATTCGGCCAAGAATAAATATGTTTATCAATTGATGATATTGCAATAATTTGTACATGTTTGATATATTGCAAGTGAAACACCACAAGGCTATGTGGTGCAATGGTCATATATTTTGAATCAAAATGTTGGATGACATGAAGAAAACTTGTGATTCTGATATAATTGCAGTCTTTCATGTGATTAATGTTTCTTCTAGAAGTAACATACATCCAAAAGTCTCAAAAAATTATACTATGGGATTTTGGATGATATACTTGAGTGTGACTTGAAGTCCTTCAAATTAATTCTATTTTTCATCCTATGGTACAAACTATGATTAAATGAAAATGATCTTGAGAGAACTGTTATTGAACATGATAATAGATTTACCATGGTTAATACAAGGTCGATCGAGCAAGTTGGAAATGAGCCCTATGTTCTTCCAAGCCAATGTGAGCAGGTATTTTACTCAGAGCTTCCAGGTAAACTAGGTTGGTCATTTTTTGCTAGACATGATCCAAGAGGAAGGTCGGTAAAGTATAATGTGGTGGAAGAATAAGATACTAAAGAACTAGAAGATGATGTAGATGATGATCAGGATCAATAGCTAGTTGATGATGTCCCTAACGAAGATGTCAAAGAGGAGGAACTAGATCATGATGATGTAGGAGTTAATATTCATGAAGATGATATCCATGTGGATGATGACATTATCGAAACTGATATCGATGATGATGATGATGATATGACCAATCCTTACAATGTCAAATCTGGATTGGATGATATAGACAAAGAGTTGGATAAAGAAGAAGATCAATGACATTGAAATGTATGAGTTATGTGATTATATTATCTATTTGATATTAATTTCTTGATAGAATTATATTTGACTTATGTGGTTACATAATTAATTCATGATTTTTTTAATTCTTATGCCATTACATAATTAATTTAATGATGCACTTTTTAATGTTTGAAAGGTCAAAAAATTAAAACATTTCAATAGCGATGTTAACAACCTTGAAATTGGTGTGTTTTATGTTTCATGTGATCATAAAAGATTAAAAAGTCAGTTGTAGAGGTGGTTGTTCAGTGGTTGACATGTAAAGGCCTTTAAAATGCATAAAGTGGTCATTACAATGGTTGTTGATGGTTGAGGATTTAAAATACAAGCTCTTGACATTCAAAAATCTATGTTTTTCTTCAAAATTTCTATATTTTTCTTGTTATGTAGCACTGTACGGTCACAAGCAGCCATATTTTAATGTGAAATCAATTTTAGGTTATGAAGATATTTGTTAGCTTTGATTTGAATCTGATTTGAGGGCTTAAGGTGTTTTTTTTTTCATTATTCAAGGGGTAAACGCTTTTGACCGGAGCTATGAACTAGATACAACCATTCAACAATACCACCCCAACGGGGTTTGAACCTTGGTGGCAAGAACAACAATGCCACCTATAAACCATCACACCATGCCAATATTGGCAAGGGCTTAAGGTGTTGATTTGAGTTAGAAAGTTTCATTTCTTTGCATACAGCTCGATTACCCCATTTTCAAGGGTTTTGTAGTCCAAACATGATATAAGAAGGTCCATGGATATTGTTGTAATTGTAGGATGCATGAATAGGTTGTAGGATGAGAAATAAAGAAGGTATAGCTATTGTCCTCAAGATTTTTGTGAAAAAAAAGCATGTGAAATGAGAGGTACTTTCTGGCTCGATGCTTGTTTGCTCCTTCATTTTCTATAAGAAGGATTTCAAGACCAAAAGTATAGGTTAGCAAGTTAGATATTTTTTGGTCGACTCTAGGTAGAGTTGCAGAGCAAATTATAAAGTTTGATAGTTTTAAGGAAAATGCAATTTAGGTTTTGAGTCATTTTGTAGTAGGTTTTGAATTCATGGGGATTTGATGTTTTATGATAGTACTAGCATTTGAATTGAAATAGTTAATTCAAACTCATGTCTCTCCATTGTACATGCATATCTGAATTTTGAATAAGATAATCAAGGGTTGTCTTATTCATCTCACTGTTGCGGTGTGTATGATATTTGTTTTCACTTTAAATCAAGGAATTAATTAACATGCTTGAATGGGATTGTAGGTGGATATGTTATGTATAAGGATTTGATAAGTAGTATTGGGATAGAATACATGTTGATGAAATTGTAAGGAAATGTTCTCAAGGATTTTATATGTTATGTGTTAAATTTATCATAAACCCTTAGATTTTTATGAATTTGACTCTGTCAATGGATATATGGCACTAATCTAAGTTGTACTAATTTGTACGGCTTAGTATTTTTTTTTTCTTTACCTAATGCTTGCTACAAATTGCAAATCAATGACTATTTTACACTGTGGAATGTGTTGTAGTTATCTCATGCTCCAAATAGTTTATATTTTTGATGAACAACCAATTCTATTCAATATTATGCTATTATGTTGAGCCATTAAATGGGATTATTTGTTGTTGTTAATGTTGTTTATGATAATGGTGCAAAGGTTGTAATCGCATTAAGGGATCACCCTCTCGGGTCTTGTAGAGCCCAAAGTGTAGGAGGTCTTTAAAATCCTCATCAGTTGGTCTAGGTCCTTCAAGTTGCCATTTATTGGAATTGGCAATTCCATAGGTAAATTAGAAGACCAACCTATTTACAGTAAAAACAACCAACAGGTAGAGGGGAGATAGATAGAGGGATTCAGTGAGAGAGAGAGAGGGAGGGAGTGGGAGAGATATAGAGGGTAGAGGGATTCATTGAGAGAGAGAGGGAGGGAGTGGGAGAGAGATAGAAGGTAGAGGGTTAACAATAGAGGGGAGGGAGATAAGAGTGAGTGAGAGAGAGAGACTTGAGAGAGGGAGAAGGGGTAGGAAGGTGAGACTTGAGAGAGAGGGAGGAGGAGAGAGATAGAGGGTAGAGGGTTTAAGGGTTTAAGGGTTAATGGTTTAGGGTTAGGTAGAGGAGAGAGATAGAGGAGGAGAGAGAGAGAGACCAAGAGAGGGAGAGGGGAGGGAGAGTCTTGAGAGAGAGGAGGAGAGGAGAGAGATGGAGGGTAGGGTTTAATGGTTTAGAGTTTAAGGTTTAAGGGTTTAGAAGGGTTAAAGGTAGGGGGTGAGATAGAGAGAGAGAGGGAGAGAGGAGGGAGAGAGGGAGAGAGAGAGGGAGGGAGTGGGAGAGAGATAGAGGGTAGATGATTTAAGGATTTAAGGGTTAAGGGTAGAGGGCTAAGGGTAGAGTGGAGAGACTTAGGGGAGAGAGAGAGAGAGAGAAAGAGGAGGGGGAAGGGAGAGGGTAAGAGGGGAGAAAGGGGAGAGAGAGAGACCTAGGAGAGGGAGTGGTGCTAGGATGGAGAGACTTTAGAGAGAGAGAGAGAGGGAGGGAGTGGGAGATAGATAGAGGGATAAAGGGTTAAGGGTAGAGGGTTTAAGAGTTTATGGTTTAAGGGTTAAGGGTTTAAGGGTAGAGGGGAGGCACATAGAGGCAGTGAGTGAGAGATAGAGACCTAAGAGAGGGAGAGGGGGTATGGGGGAGAGACTTGAGAGAGAGAGAGAGGGTAGAGGGTTGAAGGTTTTGGGGTTTAAGGGTTAAGGGTTTAGGGTTATGGGTTATGGGTAGAGGGGAGAGAGATAGAGGGATTCAATGAGAGAGAGAGGGAGGGAGTGGGAGAGAGATAGAGGGTAGAGGGTAGATGGTGTTGGAACTGTTAAATTTTGATAATTTTTGCATACCATTCATACCTCTTGAGTCTCCATATGGGTCCTTCTATACGCATTTTCCTCATCCCGTGGTATTTTTACTTGCTTTCTGCCCATTTTTCCCCATTGAATTCATTTATGTAAGCATTTTCCACATTTTGTCTATATCGACATAGCTCTCCCTTTGTCTCCTCGACCCCTGTTGCTTCTATGTTAACATTTTTTTATAGTAGATATGTCGGCAGGACTTTTGTATTGTTTCGACAACTGTGGAAGTATCTATCCGCATATGTTTTGGCTATCGGGGTTGTGTCTTACCTATTTCAGTATGTCTCCCTGACTAGGTGTATGGAAGTTCATCGGTGTGAATTATTCTTTTCGATGCAATGTCATGGCGATGTCATTTTGTCACACCAACCGATGATTAAAGGAACATATCAGTATGAGTTTGAGCTATCGAGATGAGGTCTCGGCAAGAGACCTTTGGTCTCGCCAACTTTATGCATATCAAAGGGCTCGTTGGCAAGAGATGTTTGCTTTAGAGTAAGTCCTGGTGATGTAAGTGGGTCTCGCTGATAATGTACAGGGGGTTCCTTTGTCCGTGTAAGAGGGGTGTTGTCTTGGCAAACACGAACAATCCCGGGGTGACTTTCGGTAAAGCAAAGAGCTCTCTACGTCAGGTCTCCCCGATTGTTGGATGTTATGGCGACATACATGATGGGCACTCATTGGTAGGAGAAACGTAATCTCACATCGACACTCAAGGATGGTTCAAAGCTTTCGGTATAACATGGGCACTCTATATAACCTCTCCCCGATATTGTATTGTCTGGGTGAAAGCGAGTGGGGAATGGTTTTCGGCATAAGAATTGCTTTGTCTTGATGAACTGGAAAATAACACGATGTGAGACTTTTGGTATAATGAGGTGCTATCTGTATGAGGTCCCCCTGACATTGTTTTGTCTTGCCGATGGCCCGATGTGTATTCCTTTTGGTGAGAAAATCTAGTGGTCTCGGCGATGATGAATGTAACAAAAGGTATTGCTCGATGTGACCTATTTGTTTCGGTGTGTGGTCCTGGCAAGGAGCTTGGGGTCTTGCCGAATGGAATGCATTAGTGGCTTTTTCGGTAGGATAATTGGATGGTCACAACGACATGAAGTTATGTGGGATGCTTTCAGTGAAACTTAGAACAATCTCTGTGAGGTTTCCCCGATATCTATGTGTTATAGCGAAGCACAAATGGGAACAAAGGAATACTATGTGGCTTCAGTATGACCAACAGATTGCTATAGCAACATATAGGAGGCGAAGTATATATCAGCAGAATGTAAATGAAATCTTTATGACATCTCACTAACCCAAATGAGCTATAGTGAATGTGAATAAAACAAAGGTGCACATGGGGATGATAAACGAATGAATTGCCTTCGGCAGGACCATACACTATGTCTTGCTGACTATACACTGATGAATAACAGAAATACAAGTCTTGTGGCTGACATGTAAAATACTTGAAGACCATTGCAGGCCGACACATTTTGAGCTCGAATTTGATTGTTGGCCGAGATGTGCTTTCAATATGATGTTTTCTTCTCATGCTGGTGTATAAATAGGCATATTGTAATTGTAAAAATCCACCAATTATCAGTTATTCAATACAGTAGGAAAATTGTATGGATACAGAACAATAAGTTTACCAAATCAGAGGCTATGATGCATATTTTAAACATGGAGGTATTTATGAATATCAGTTGATGTTGTTGCATTTCTCGAGTGTCAATTGTCTATTGAATTGAATGAAAATACTGCTAAGTTGTCTCCAAATTTGATGCTTTCTAGTTTTTTAAATTGACATAACAAGATTTATGTTCAGTTTATCAATACACATTTGTTGTATTTGTGTGATTAATCAATTGGTTATTTCAAGAAAATATTAAATCCTTTTTATTGATCATAGTAATCAGAGAGAGATTCATTTGGATTGTTCAAGTAGAGCTTAGTAGTTACAATATTGCATGCTTATACAAGTTGTAAATAGAATGAATTCCAGATAAGTTGCGTCTTCTCCAAAGATTGTTGCTGATCTTGGTTTCTTTTGACTCCGCATACCCAATAAAGCACTGGTCTCTACATTTTATCATTTTGAATTCATTCATCCTCTTTATATCTTTTAAAATTGAGCATTTCAGAATTTAGACTAGAGTATTGTTACCATTTTCAAGTTGGATTTTGTTTGTTCACTCCCATCTGCCATTGTGAACAAGTTGTAAGAAGATTGATTACAAGTTAAGACTGCATCATTCAGAAAGGTACACCCGCCCGGGTTTTGCAGCACCTAAAGAGTAGAAGGTTGAATTCTTTTAACCTTGTCTGTTACCCTGAAACGTATCAAGAGAGTGGCAGCCTCTTGAGGCATTTAGCCTATGTTTTTGAGAGCTAACAAATTGGTGACTCTACTGGGGAACAATCAAAATCAAAGCCTTAATCATAGAGTCAAAATTTTTGCACAAACTCCACTGGGAACAAGAAGTATCAAACATTTTCTCACTTTCAGAAAAGCGAGTGGCGACTCTGACAGAATTTTTTGCTTCATTTCACCATGAATGGAAGAAGATCTTAGTACAGGGGAGGTCATACTAGAGCTCCTAATGGTAGTAGCAAATGGACACATAAAGATGATAGGAATGACAAAGGTAAAAAGATAGTTGAAGATATGTCCATGACAAACAAAGATAAAGCAGCAAGACAGCATTATGAAACTTATGACAGGTATGACACATGGAAAGATAATTCAAGTGCAGAACCTTGTACCCCTGAAGAGAAAAGAAATCCATTTTATAATCCTCAATATCAACCTGAATTTGATGCCAACCTTGAAGCAAGAGTGCTTCGACATCTATAGGAATGTGATCAAAGAATTGAAGATAACCAGAATGTGTTTGCTGATCATGAGCTTACTGATGAAATAAAAGCACGGTTTGAGTTACAGAAGAGGAGGATAGAGGAACTTGAGGCTAAATTACAAAAATCCCAAGTTAATGATCAAACAATTGGTGGCCCAAAGTATGTCCCACCTCACAAGTAGGGTGATCATGGTGCAGGACCCTCCAATCAACAAAATGTTCCTCACAATCAGAGTGGGAATCATTACAAGCAGTCAAATCATCCACCTCTAGGTCAACATTACATTCCATAGCATAATGAACAGTTTAATAATCCTATGCATCAACATTAGTATCCACCTGCTCCTCCCCCTCACCAGCATACAACCATGATCAGACAGTTTGATTTAGCTAGTTTTCAGTTGTATCCTTACCCTATGGATGGCAGTTGGAGGAATATGGTGCCTAAATTCACAAGGAGTAATGCAATCATAGTTGAAGAGAATTTAAGGAGTTTTAATATTTTCATTCACGACATAGATGTGCCATATGAAGATTTACACATGAAGTTGTTCATGATGTCACTTCTTGAAGATGCCAGGGATTGGTTCAATAGCCTACCAGCATTCTCAATTAATTCTCTCCAAGTATTTCAACACAGATTTTTAGAGAAATATGGGAATCAAAATGCTCCAAATGCAGCTCTTCATGAATTAATGAGAATTCAAAAAAATCAAAATGATTCAATTTATGATTTCAACCGAAAATTCAATAAATTACAGACTAAGGTACCGCATGGATCAAGATTGCCAGATTCTATTGCATTGAGTGTTTATTTAAATATTTTTGATCCTAAAACAGGGTATGAACTGAAAAATAGATTTCCAAGAGATTTGGCTAAAGCACAGAGAATTGTATTGACAATTGAAAACAATAGGAAGACTGCTGGTATAACTAATAAAAGAGACAACCCGAGGCCTCCTCAGCAAAGCAATAATTATCAGTATAGACAAAAGAATACATACAGAAATGAGAATAGAAATGAAAGGCCAAGGCTGCATGATATGCCTTACAATATAGACTGGAAAGATGGGAAACCTATAGCAGCTAGGCCAAGAAGCAATGAGACCCCTGATCCATTGAGCAAGAAGGGAACTTACATGGTGAGTAATAATTACTTTTGTGAAGTTTGCAATCAGCCACATTCTCTAGACTATTGTGTTGTAGCTCAAAGGATGCAAGAGGAGGGAATGCTGATGGAAAACAATGGAGAGGATCACACAGTGTATTTGACTTCAAATGTTTTTCACCATGTTGAGGAAAGAAACTCATCTTCAGAGGATGAAGGCTATGAATATGATGTTTTCAATCAGAAGTATAATGTCCATATGTTTGAACAATAGATTTTTTATGATTCTGATGAAGATTACACAGAGCCACATCCTATTGCAACACCTACTCAATGCAATGTGAGGAGACTTATTGAAGATGAAATAGAAAGAATCATTATTGCTGCAGTTGAGGAAGCACGAAGTAAATACTGGTTGAGAAACAAAAAATTAAATGAGCTAGATGGAGTTCTTGGGGGAATTTTTATAAAAGATCAAAAGACAACACATGAAATTGAACAGAAACCAGGCCAAGAAGAGGAAGTGAAGGAATTAAATAAAGAAATACAGATGCCTGACTAGTCCAGTAAAAAAGAAAAAGAGGAAAACAAAAGAGAAATGCCAGAATTAAAGAAGACTGTCAAGGTGGAGAGCTCCTCTTTTGATTTCACTTAGGCATTGTCCTAGGTAAAAATGTTTGTTCCACTACTTGAGATGATGAAAATTAAAGAATATAGGGATACTATTGTTCAGTTGATAAAAAATGGAGAACATGTGAATACTGAAAATAAAATAATTGTTAAAGCAGTCAATAGGCAGGAGAAAATAAATAATTCTGAAGTCTGCTTGAGTGATATATTATCAACTCCTCCCCAAGTTGATCCCTTTTTTACTACGTTGCTTATTAATAACAAATTGTTAAGGAACTGCATGATAGATTCTGGTGCTGCTATAAACATAATGCCTGTAGGAGTCATGAAACAACTTGGCATGTGGGTTGATATCACTGGAGGCAAGTGTTATGCAATGGATAACAGACCTATTTCTGTGGTTGGTATTATGAAATATGTTAAAGTCAAATTGGCTACTTATCTACAAGTGGCTTATAATATAGATATAACAGTTATTGATACTCCTCAATTTGGGATGCTTTTGTCCAGGCAGTGGACAACAGCTATTGGTGGAGATGTCCAATTTGATCTATCTTATACTACAATACTAGTGAATGACCAGGAAGTCAAATTGTACAAGGAGCCAAGAATGAGCCAGCTTGTTGAATGTGTACCACATGATCAAATTAATTGTTTTTGTGATGTTGATTTGGGGAGTTTTAAAATAGAACCAGCTCATCCAAAATTAATTAATAGTGATCCAATTGAAAAACATGTTGCATAGAATTGCAATGGTGTATGGAAGATGTAATTTGATGGAGCTTGCAGTCAAGAGGGTAATGGAGTTGGGATTGTATTTGTTTCTCCTGGAGGTATTACTTTTAAATACTCTTTTCTATTAGCATTTGAATGTACAAACAATGTGGTAGAATATGAAGCTTTATTGACAGGGTTGAACATGGCTGTGAAACATAAAATCAAGTTGCTTGCTGTTTTGGGTGATTCTGATTTGGCTGTTTCACAAATTAAATCAAAATGTGTAGCAAAGCACAAAAGATTAAAACAATATAGGAATGTTGTATGGGACACAATTGAATTATTTGATGCATTTTCAATTGAGTAGATTGACAGGTCAAAAAACATAATGGCTGCTTTTTTAGCAAATGTAGCACTGAAAAGAGATGATATCACACTGGCTAGGGTATCACAGATTGAGTTTAAGACAAGGCCTGCTATGCCTGATAACATTTCCAGCTGGAAAGTTTTCAATAATGATGCTGATCTTTTGAAATTTTTGTACTGTATAGACCAATATGAAGCACAAGAAATTGACTTCAATGCTTTTGTTGACGAAGTAGATGGGAAGCAAATAGTGTTTGGAAAGGAAATATTGCAGCTCAAAACAAATAAAATTCCCAAAGTTCTAGTGGAATTGGAGAGGCTAAATGATGGAAGTGATAGATCTCTCATGAAACAAACGCTAGTTAGAAGAGAAGATGTTGAAGAAATTAATTTGGGGACTGAAATAGCACCAAGAAAGGTGTACATTGGAAAGAAAATAAGCCCAACAATTAGAAGAATTCTGATAGAGTTGCTGAGAAAATATAAACATATTTTTGCATGGTCTTATGAAGATCTGAAAGCATACAGGGAGGATTTATTTTAGCATGAAATACCTTTGAAGCCATACGCCAAGCCTTTTAGATAGAAGCAAAGGCCTATAAACCCAACATTGGAGCCTAAGATGCAGGAAGAATTAACAAAGCTCAGGGATGGAGGAATTATCAAACCAATTAGACATTCAATGTGGGTTTCAAATCTGGTTCCTGTGAGAAAAAAGAATGGTGATATCAGATTGTGTGTGGACTTTAGAAATCTGAACATGGCATCTCTTAAGGATAATTATCCTCTACCCAATATGGAGGCTATATTGCATAAGGTGACAGGGTGTGAGTTGTTGTCTATGATGGATGGATTTTCTGGATACAACCAGGTCAAAGTCAAGGAATCTGAGCAATACAAGACAACATTCACAACTCCTTAGGGAACATATGTATACATAAGAATGCCATTTGGTCTCACCAATGTTGGAGCAACTTTCCAAAGAGCCATGGACGTAGCATTTGCTGATTTGATTAATGTTATCATGGTGGTGTACCAAGATGACTTGACTGCTTATTCGAAGAAGGTTGAAGATCATGTGCAGCATCTTGAAAAGGTATTTATTAAAGCTCTTGAATATGGTATTAGTTTAAATCCAAAGAAGTGTCATTTTACGGTCATAGAAGGTAAGCTCTTGGGGCATATTGTTTCAAAAGAGGGAATTAGAATAGATCCTGAGAGAGTTGAAGCTATTGATAAAATTCCTATTCCCAATACTGTCAAGGCAATACAATCTTTCTTTGGACAAATTAATTTTTCCAGAAGATTCGTTTCTAATTTTGCTAAGATCATCAAGCCCATATCTAAAATGTTGAAGAAAGGACAAAGAATGGATTGGACTGTTGAAGCTTTGGATGCTTTTATGTCTATTAAAAAGGCTATCAAAGAGGCTCCTATTCTTAAATCTCCAGATTTTACAAATCCTTTTTAGATTTTTTCATTTGCCTCAATGCATACTATTCCTATTGTTATGTTACGGAAGAATGAGGATGGTTATGAATAGCCTGTGTCTTTCTTTAGCAAATAATTACAAGGGTCTAAATTGAAGTATGACATAATGGAAAAATAGGCATTTGCACTAGTGAAGGCTATTAAAGCATTCAGACCATATCTTGTTGGAGCCAAGGTGATTGCTTATGTCCCTCATGCTGCTGTCAAAGACATTTTAACACAATCTGAAGTTACAGGGAAAAGATGCAGATGGATCAACAAGATTCAAGAATTTGACATGGAAATACAAATTACTAAGTTGGTAAGAGGCCAAGGCTTGGCTAGGATGATGACAGAAACTAATATTGAGGCAAATCAGATCTACAATGTTGAAGAAGGGGCTACAATTGCAAGCATTGAACATACTCCTTGGTATACTGTTGTTATGTATTATCTTAAATACATGAAGTGTCCAGATGGATTGAGTGACAAACAAAAGAGAACTTTGAAGTTGCAGGCATCAAAGTGTGTCTTCATGGATGGAGATTTGTTTTGGAAAAATAGAGATGGCATATTGTTATTATGTCTAGATGAGTCACATGCCAAGCACGTTCTAAGTGAAATGCATGAAGGAGTTTATGGAGGTCATTACTTAGCAAAGACAACTGCACACAAAATTCTCAAGGCTAGGTATTATTGGCCAAAGGTTTTTAATGATTCTTTTACACATGTGAGAGAATGTGAGGCTTGCCAAATTTTTTTTGGAAAATTGAAGTATCAGGGTGCTTTGCCACTTCGACCTTTGCAGGCTGGTGCCCCTTTTCATCAATGGGGAATTGATTTCATTGGAGAGATACAAGAGAAGTCAAGTGGAGGACATATATGGATACTAGTTGCCACTGATTATTTTACAAAATGGGTGGAGGCAATCCCAACCAAGCACGCTACAAGTAAGGTAGTGACTAATTTCTTGATGGACAATATTATCACCAGATTTGGTGCACCATTGAGGATAATCATAGACAATGGGATGTGCTTCAGATCAGATGAATTCAAAAGCTTTTGTGATAAGTATGGAATTACTATTTCTTCTGTAGCTCCTTATCATCCACAAGCCAATGGTCAAGCAGAGTCTAGCAATAAAAGTCTTTTGAAGATTATAAAAAGGATGCTGGGACAGAACAAGAAGGCTTGGGATTCAAAGTTGAAATTGGTTGTGTGGGCTGATAGGATCACTCTAAAGAGGCCAATTGGAAAATCCCCATTTGAATTAGTGTATGGAGCACAAGCCAGGATGCCTCTACAGAATTTGTTGCCAGTCTATAAATTTATTCTTCAGGAAGATCTGGATGTCCCTGAGCCAATGGAAGACAAAATGGAACAACTTGTTGAACTTGATGAAGTAAGAAGAGAGGCCCAAAGTCAAAACATGAAGTTACAGGCACAGATGAAGTATTTATTTGATAAGAAGGCAAGGAATAGGAAGTTTGAAGAAAATGATCTGGTGTTAATGTGGAATGCAAGGTGTCAGGATAAAGGCAAGCATAGTAAATTTGAAGCTCTTTGGCTGGGACCTTTTGTTGTTATTGGAAAAAAGGGTGAAGATTCATACTATCTACAGAATATGGCTAGTGAAGATCAGTAATTGCCTATTCATGGGCAATTCTTGAAACTTTTCTTCTCTTGAGCAACACAGAGGATTAAGGGTTGCCAGTGCATGGACAACTCTTGTGTATCCTCTTTAAAATTATTTTCCATGCACAGTAGTCTAGGATTTTTTTCATCTCCATTTCACTGTCATTTTTCATTCACTTCCACTTTGCATTCATTTCCATTGCCATTCATTCCATTGCTGCTCACTAGTTCATCATTTTATGTCTGGTCCGCTCACCCAAGATTCTGGATCCTTGCAATGATCTAACTATCATTCATGCCCAGATAGAGCCACTATTGGAACTATTAAATTTTGATGTTTTTTGCATACCATTCATACCTCTTGAATCTCCATATGGGTCCTTCTATAAGCATTTTCCTCATCCCGTGGTATTTTTACTTGCTTTCTGCTTATTTTTCCCCATTGAATTCATTTATGTAAGCATTTTCCACATTTTGTCTATATCAGCATAGGTCTCCCTTTGTCTCCCCGACCCATGTTGCTTATATGTTAAAATTTTTTTATTGTAGATACGTCGGTGGGAATTTTGTATTGTTTCGGCAACCATGGAGGTATCTATCGACATATGTTTTGGCTGTCGGGTTTGCGTATTACCAATTTCAGTATGTCTCCCTGACTAGGTGTATGGAAGTTCATCGGTGTGAATTATTCTTTTTGATGCAATGTCATGGCGATGTCATTTTTTCACACTGACCGACGATTAAAGGAACATATTGGTATGAGTTTGAGCTATCAGGATGAGGTCTCGATGAGAGACCTTTGGTCTCACTGACTTTATGCATATCAAAGGGCTCATCGGCAAGAGATGTTTGCTTCACAGTAAGTACTGGTGATGCAGGTGGGTCTCATCGATAATGTACAGGGGGTGCCTTTGTCGGTGTAAGAGGGGTGTTTTCTTGGCGAACACGAATGATCCTGGGGTGACTTCAGTAAAGCAAAGAGCTCTCTACATGAGGTCTCCCCGATTGTTGGATGTTATGGCGACATACATGATGGGCACTCATCGGTAGGAGAAACATAATGTCATAGCGACACTCAAGGATGGTTGAGAGCTTTCAGTATAACGTGGGCACTGTATATAACCTCTCCCCAATATTGTATTCTCTGGGCGAAAGTGAGTGGGGAATGGTTTTCGGCATAAGAATTGCTTTGTCTCGGCGAACTAGAAAATAACATGATGTGAGACTTTTGGTATAATGAGGTGCTATCTGTATGAGGTCCCCCCAACATTGTTTTGTCTTGCCGATGGCCCGATGTGTATTCTTTTCAGTGAGAAAATCTAGTGGTCTTGGTGATGATGAATGTAACAAAAGGTATTGCTCGATGTGACCTATTTGTTTCAGTGTGTGGTCCTGGCGAAGAGCTTGGGGTCTTACTGAATGGAATGCAGTGGTGGCTTTGTTGGTAGGATAATTGGATGGTCACAACGACATGGAGTTATGTGGGAGGCTCTCGATGAAACTTAGAACAATCTCTGTGAGGTTTCCCCAATATCTATGTGTTATAGCGAAGCACAAATGGGAACAAAGGAATACTATGTGGCTTCGATATGACCAATGGATTGCTACAGTGACATATAGGAGGCGAAGTATATATCAGAAAAATGTAAATGAAATCTTTATGACATCTCACCAACCCAAATGAGCTACAATGAATGTGAATAAGACAAAGGTGCACACGGGGATGATAAACGAATGAATTGCTTTCGGTAGGACCATACGCTATGTCTTGCCGACTATACACTGATGAATAACAAAAATACAAGTCTTGTGGCCGACATGTAAAATACTTGAAGACCGTTGTAGGCCGACACATTTTGAGCTCGAATTTGATTATTGGCCGACATGTGCTTTCAATATGATGTGTTCTTCTCATGCTGGTGTATAAATAGGAATATTGTAATTGTAAAAATTCACCAGTTATCAGTTATTCGATACAGTAGGCAAATTGTATGGATACAAAATAGTAAGTTTACCAAATCAGAGGCTATGATGCATGTTTTAAACATGGAGGTATTTATGAATATCAATTGATGTTGCTACATTTCTTGGGTCTCAATTGTCTGTTGAATTGAATGAAAATACTACTAAGTTGTCTCCAAATTTGATGCTTTCTGGTTTTTTAAATTGACATAACAAGATTTATGTTTAGTTTATCAATACACATTTGTTGTATTTGTGTGATTAATCAATTGGTTCTTTCAAGCAAAGATTAAATCCTTTTTATTGATCACTGTAATCAGAGAGAGATTCATTTGGATTGTTCAAGTAGAGCTTAGTAGTTACAATATTGCATGTTTATACAAGTTGTAAGCAAAATGAATGCCAGATAATTTGTGTCTTCTCTAGAGAGTGTTGTTCATCTTGGTTTCTTTTGACTCTGCATACCCAATAAAGCACTAGTCTCTGTATTTTATCATTTTGAATTCATTCATCCTCTTTATATCTTTTAATATTGAGCATTTTAGAATTTAGACTAGAGTATTGTTACCATTTTCAAGTTGGATTTTGTTTGTTCACTCCCATCTGCCATTGTGAACAAGTTGTAAGAAGATTGATTACAAGTTAAGACTGCATCATTTAGAAAGGTACACCCACCTAGGTTTTGCAGTACCTAAAGAGTAGAAGGTTGAATTCTTTTAACCCTGTTTGTTACCTTGAAACGTATCAAGAGAGTGGCAACCTCTTGAGGCATTCAACCTGCATTTTTGAGAGCTAATAGATGGTGAAGGGTAGAGGGGACAAAGATAGGAGTGAGTGAGAGTGAGAGAGAGACCTAAGAGAAGGAGAGGTGGTAGGAGGGTGAGACTTGATAGAGAGTGAGGGAGGGAGGGAGTATTGGGAGAGAGATAGAGGGTAGAGGGTTTAAGGGTTTAGAGTTTAAGGGTTATGGGTTTAAGGTTTAGGGTTAAGGGTAGAGGGGAGAGAGATAGAGAGAGTGAGCGAGCGAGAGACCTAAGAGAGTGAGAGGGGGTAGGAGGGAGAGACTTGAGATAGAGATAAAGGGTAGAGTGTTTAAGGGTTAAGGGTTTAGGGTTATGGGTAGAGGGGAGAGAGATAGATGGATTTAGTGTGAGAGAGAGAGAGAGGGAGGAGAGAGATAGAGAGTAGAGGGTTAGGGTAGAAGGTAGAGGGTTAAGGGTGGGAGGAGATAAGTGGAGGTGAGAGAGAGACACGAGAGATGGAGAGGGTAGGAGGGTGAGAGAGGAAAAGAGGGAGGGTGGGAGAGAGATGGGGTAGAGGGTTAAATGTAGAGGGTTTAGAGTTTAATTGTTAAGGGTTTAGGGTTTAGGATTTAAGGGTAGAGGGAGACACATAGAGGGTGAGTGAGAGATAGAGATACCTAAGACAAGGGATAGGGTAGGAGGAGATACTTGAGAGAGAGAGAGAGAGGGTAGAGGGTTTAAGGGTTAAGGGTTTAAGATTTAGGGTTATGGGTAGAGGGAGAGAGATAGAGGGAGGAGAGAGAGGGGGAGGGAGTGGGAGAGAGATAGAGGGTAGAGGGGAAAAAGATAGGAGTGAGTGAGAGAGAAAGACCTAAGAGGAGAGGCAGTAGGAGGGTGAGACTTGATAGAGAGCGAGGGAGGGAGGGAGTACTGGGAGAGAGATAGAGGGTAGAGGGTTTAAGGATTTAGATTTTAAGGGTTAAGTGTTTAAGGTTTATGGTTAAGGGTAGAGGGGAGAGAGATAGAGAGAGGGAGTGAGAGAGAGACACCTTAGAGAGGGAGAGGGGGTGGGAGGGAAAGACTTGAGAGAGAGAGGGTAGAGGGTAGAGGGTTTAAGGGTTAGGAGTTTAGGGTTATAGGTAGAGGGGAGAGAGATAGAGGGATTTAGTGAGAGAGAGAGGGAGGGAGTGGGAGAGCGATAGAGAGTAGAGGGTTTAAGTTTTAAGGGTTTAGGGTTTAGGGTTAAGGGGAGAGAGATAGAGGGAGTGATTGAGTGAGAGAGGGAGAGGGGGTAGGATATTGAAGATAATTGAGAGAGAGAGAGGGAGTCAGAGAGAGATAGAGGCAGGGAGGGTTAAGGGTAGAGGGTAGATGTGTTGGATTTGTTGCCTCAATCTCACAGGCTAAAATCTCTGAGAAAGCATGGTCACTGTGACATTCTTGTTGTTTGGCCAACTCGCAGTTCAGTAATCTTGTGTTTTGCTCATGTCGCCGAGACTTTTCTTTTGTCTTGCCGAATGAACTATCACTGTGACCTTTTGTCCAATGGAGACCTTTGGCGAACAATATGTTCTTATCAGGCTTCAGGGAGACTCACAGCGATTGGTGTCTTCAGGGTGACTTGATCCTTCGGTATGAAGTCCTAGCGACCAAAGAGAATCTTACCAATAGATTATGGCCTTTGCAGTGACACTAAAGGGTTTTGGTATGAAGTCCCAGCAACATGGAGAAGTCTTGTCGATAATATCTCACTTGGATTCTTTGGGGTAACACGGAGGCTTCGCTATGAAGTCTTGGGGATGGAAGTTTGTCTCAACGATGGTATGGGATGTGTTCAGCATGACTCCTAGTGAAAGGTGGGCTTAGGGTAACCTGGAGACTTTGGCGTGAAGTCTTGGTGATGGGTGTTGGTCTCGCTAATGGTTGTATGACTTTGGTGTAACATAAGTGGCTCAGTGTAACCTCTTGGTGATAGTGGTATGTCTAGCTGACAAAGCAACATGTGATCGGGTGTTTTCGGTGAGACTCCTAGCAAATGGAGTCATCGGAGAAACACAGGGGCTTTGGTATGAAGTCTCAGCGAATGTGGAATGCCTGGCTGATGGTAGCTCTTTGGTGTAACTTGAAGGCATCGATATGATGTCTTGGTGAAGAGTGATTATCTCACCGATGAGGCAGTCTGTTGTTGGTATGACTCTTGCCGACTAATTGTTTGGTGCTCGGTATGACTTGAGAGGCTCGGTGTGAACTCTTGGAAAACTCGATTGTCTTGCTGATGGGAATCCTGATGTCAGTATGACTCTTGGTGATTGCTTGGTGTTTGGTATGACTTGAAGGCTCGTTATGATGTCTTGGTTAAAGCAATATGTCTTGTCAACTATTGGACATTTCAGAGTGACCTTTGAACATTGGTTTGATGTCTCATCGAATGGTGATTGTCACACCGATGAGAATGTTGAGGTCAATGTGACTTGAAGACTTCAGTGTAATGTCTGGGCAAAGAGCGATAGTCTTGTCGACTGATGAACTCTTTGAAATACCTTGTGATCTTCAGTGTGAGGTCTTGGTGACATGGCGAAGTCTTAGCGATAGCTCTCTAGACTTGATGTAACCTCTTGCTAATAGTGATGACTCTTGGTGATATCGAATGTTGGATGTGTTGGCATTGGGGAGACATGATTTGTGTCTCACTGACATGACAACACAGGTTGAACACCCTTGACTGTTTGGATGACTGTCCTACATGGTGTGACTTGGACGTATTATCTTCTATGCAAGGAAGTGGAAACATCTACGATGTTGAGCTAGATGATTTGATTGTTATGATCTGACAATTGGAAACAAACCAATTCATAGAGCCTATTGAGAATGAATGTATATACGTATGCATTGGACGTTATGAAGGTGGTGAAGAGAAACGATAGAGAGAAACCCGAGTGGTTGGCTGAAAGGCCAAAGGCCATGAGGCCAAATGAGAAGAAGAGAGAAGTAGGGTTCTGTTGGAAACTCTCCTAATAATGAATGCCATGGTTGATCTCTCATGTTGATCTATACTATATACTGTGTGAGGGTATTGTAATAGTATGAAGATTGTTCAGTTTGAGAGGTTAATCAGGAAATGTACAGAGGGAGAGTTTGCTACCAGGTTGTATCTAGAATGAACAAGATGTAATCTCTGAGAAGGCTATGAGCTTGAATTGTATTGTAACCTTCAGTTGCTAAATAATAAAATGGCTCAATATTTGGAGTGTGGGGTTTTTTACTCGAAAGGATTTTCCCCACGTAAAATTTTTGTGTTCTGTTTTATGTAGAATTTGTTATTGCTTGCTATTGAATTTACATGTGTTTTTCTTAGAAGGATTAATGTGGGAAATAACTGTGTATGTTTCCACTTTAGGACATAGTAGTTCCGGTTGTTGGTTCTGGATATTTCTCCTATGAAGATTTCCTAGCCTATCAGGCTGGAAGAAATATGGAGGAATGGACTGATGTATTGATCCTTTGATGAGTGGAAGCATTGTGGTATTCTGAGATAGCATGCAGCTTGAAGGATGGTCAAGATGGAAAAGGGAGTTGATCATGTTGTGATCTGTGTCTTTTGGTTGGTAGCAGTATAACCTTGGAGTATGAGGTGGAATTTCTTACTTTGTGGCTATGCAGTGGTAAAGCTTTCATATTGGTGTTTGTGTGATAGGCTCTTGGGTGATATGGAGAAGCCTATGTTGTTTCTCAGTTGTGGAAGAGAGTGCTTATGCTAGGTGGTGTATCCTGGTGTTGGAAGGCATGGTTTCCTATCAACCTCGTATACTTAAAGGCTATGAAGTTAATCATTAGATGATTTGCAAGCTTTTGAAATAGCCTTTCTTTCTTCTCGGATGCATGTACATGTTGGTGGTTCAGTTTTGGCCTGAAAGGGTCTTGAATTTTCCTGAACTATTGTTTTCCTTCTAAGGATATTTTGTACTTGCATGGATTTGTGGTTTTGTAGGTTTTACACAGTGAAGCAAAACTTGTGGTTATTGTGGAATTGTTGTTAAGCTATTTTCTAGACATTGGCTTTTTGGGGTGTTACTGGATGAGATAGTTGTAGTTCTGCATGCATGCTTGGTGCATGGTTTGAGGAGGTGTGATTTCTTCTCTGCATGGGAGTGTTGGTAAGTGTTTTGTCACTCAACATTCTTGTGGTGGTGCTTGTGGGTTCCTTGATTATGGTGCTCATTGTGGACATGATTGGAAAATCAAATTTGGCATGATTTGGTGTTTGTCATGTTGTCTATGTCGATATTCTCTTTGATATATCAGTGTTGCAGTTTTCAATGCGATAACGAGTTTTCATGTTCGATGTTTGTGATCTACGAGTTATGATGTTGGTGGATTAGCTACCCATTGGTTGTAGTGAGATAACTTGGATGTGGACTCTCTTTATCCATGAGATTGATTCATTGGTGGTGCAGACTTGTTAGTTGGCCTTGTTTGTGGTCACTTGTGCATTGGTATGATTGCTTTGAGATGAGAGGATGGATATTATTGAGTACCTGAATATTTGGCTATGGGAACCTGAAGCAGTTGGTCATGATTCTTGGAGAGCTCAGATGTCACGTTCCAGTGGGAGCTTTAGCAGTGACTGTGGGTTCATCACATGGCGGTGAATGGTCTTCTTTAGTGTTGCAGATGTTTCATGGGGGAGCCCTTAGATCCTGTTGCTGCAGAAGGGTTCTTTCGCATTTGCATGGACATTATTTGAAGATGTGCAACATCTTGGATCCATGGAGGACACTTGGAGTCTTTGGCTAAGGTGTTGGTGGTGCTTGACAGGTGATGTTGGTTTTGAGTCTATTTGTTGTATGTCATGGTATACTCTTGTTTGCACACTGGAGTTTTGGCATTGTGCATTGTACTTGATACAATGGAGAAGTCACTTGAAGCATGGTATCTCCTATGGGGATGTGTAGATCATGGTGTCATGATAAGTTCCTGATTTAGATGATTGAAGCTTTGACAATGGTCTAGTAATTCTTTGTGTATTAGGTACTTTGATTATTTGTTTGATACTTCATGATAGTGCAGTAATGCAAATGGAGTCTAGCATGAGATGATCGGTTGCTAGTACTCATGGATACATAAAAGAATAAGGTGAGGTTGTTTTTCTCTTATGAGAGAAGTTTTGTTGATGGTATTCTTGATGAAGTTTTCAATAGAAAGTCTGAGAAGCCTACACCTTGGTTGAACGTGAGTTCAATAAGAGACCTATGAGGAGATTGCTCTTGGATTAGTCATGATGGCTTGTATATCTTGAAGGAGTATTCTCGTTCCCACTCATGG
Source organism: Sequoia sempervirens (assembly GCA_007258455.2). Lineage (NCBI taxonomy): Eukaryota > Viridiplantae > Streptophyta > Pinopsida > Cupressales > Cupressaceae > Sequoia > Sequoia sempervirens. Next base: position 466,460,656 of record VDFB02271358.1, read on the forward strand.
TCTGCTCGACAGTTAATCTGAAAGGTATTTGGCCCATTTTATTTTTTAGATGTGTTTTATGTTCACTTTCATGATATGGATCTTGAATTGTTGTCTAATGGTTCTGGATGATTCATAATGGAAGTTGTACAATTTCTTTTTATCTCTTTGTTACTGATAATAATTTGTAGGAGATGGTGTGTGGGCTAATTTCCTGTGATGGGGAATGAAGTAGCTTGATCTTATTTGAGAAGCTTACATCCATGTTTTAAAGTTGGTTTGATCTTGGTGATTGAATGGATGGATGTTCTTAAGGATTTTCTTTTGGGATGTGAAGAAGATCATTCTTGACACAGTTGGTTGTTAGAAGTGTATGTAGAAGGATGTTCTACAAGAAGATGATGTGCAGAGTTTCTCTTTGTGGCTGTGAAGGTTTGTGGTGAGAGAAATGTTTCTTGTAGCAGTTTGTTGCAGGTTGTGCATATCATTGTGGATTTTTCCTTGGTATTATATGGTTACATTTCTATGTGCTGTTATTGGTAGACTTACGATGCCTTTGATCTTTCAAATTGGATTACTCAGGCAGTGTGAGTTCTTGTATGTGTCTTGTCTTCTTCGACTGGTTGGCACTAGGAGCTTGTATTTGTTGTTAAATGAGTTGGTTTTTGTTTGGAATAAGTTTAATAATGTTGATACCTATGAGGTATGTGTGATTGGATGGTATAGCATGAGCTGTGGGTGCTATTTTCAGTCACATGGGTTATCAACTGGATGGAAGTAGTTAGTCTGATTATTGTTCTAACTGATGTTTAGTATCTTGTTTCTAGATAATGACTTCACTGTTGTGTTTTTTTTTAAGCTTTGAAGTTGATATTTCTTTTGTATAGCATTTGAACACAATGAAGTGGTAGCAGTATCTTGTTGAAGATTTCACTAGGATCTTTTGCTTGTGTTCATTGGAATGGTGCTTATTCACCTTGGCAATGTATCTTTCTTCCACACATGGAAGATGATAGGATTGTTGCTTGAATGGTGGACATCTTGGATGTTGGAGTAGAATTATTGATAGAGCATGAGAGCATGTTTGAGGTCTATGTGGTTTCTTGGAAGGCTATGATTGGTTGCTTTGATAGAGAGTTGCAATTGGATGCCTGGTCTTTGTTACAGATTGTCTAATGGACTGTTATCTGTGGAGACTTGTTGGTTAGGTGTCTTGAGTATTGTGGGGTTTGAACTGGTGGAGCTAGTGTGATCCTACTTTTTGGTTGCTTTGGAGGTGCTTGTGTGATCTTCATCAAGTGGGAGATTGTTGGATTTTTTGCCTTAATCTCACAGGCTAAAATCTCTAACAAAGCATTGTCGTTGTGACATTCTTATTGTCTGGCCGACTGGCAATTCAGTAATCTTGTGTTTTGCTCATGTCGCCGAGACTTTTCTTCTATCTTTCTAAATGAACTATCATTATGACAAGAAGCATTCACTGTGACCTTTTGTTGAATGGAGACCTTTGGCCGATAGTATGTTCTTATCGGACTTTAGGGAGACTCATAGTGACTGGTGTCTTCGGGGTGACTTGATCGTTCAGTATGAAGTACCAGCAACCGAAGAGAGTCTTACTGATAGCATATGGCCTTGACAGTGACAATAAAGGGTTTCAGTATGAAGTCCCAATGACATGGAGAAGTATTGTTGATAAGCTTTCACTTGGCGTCTTTAGGGTAACACGGAGGCATCACTATGAATTCTTGGTCACTGACATTTGTCTGACCGACTGTATGGGATGTGTTTGGCATGACTCTTGGCAAAAGGTGGGCTTGAGGTAACCTGGAGACTTCGGTGTGAAGTCTTGGTGATGGGTGTTGGTCTCACTAATGGCTGTGTGAATTCAGTGTAACATAAGTGGCTCGGTGTAACCTCTTGGCGACAGTGGTATGTCTGGCTGACAAAGCAACATGTGATCGGGTGTTTTCGATGAGACTCCTAGTGAATGGAGTCATCAAAGAAACACAAGGGCTTCGGTATGAAGTCTTAGCAAATATGGAATGTCTCGCCAACGGTAGCTCTTTGGTGTAACTTGAAGGCATCGATATGATGTCTTGACGAAGAGTGATTATCTCACCAATGAGGCAGTTTGTTGTCGGTATGACTCTTTCCAACTAATTGTTTGGTGCTCAGTATGACTTGAGAGGCTCGATGTGAACTCCTAGAAAACTCGATTTTCTTGCCGATGGGAATCCTAATGTCAGTATGACTCTTGGCGAAAGCATTATGTCTTGCTGATTGTTGGAAATTTTAGAGTGACCTTTGAACATTGGTATGATGTCTCATCGAATGGCGATTGTCTCACCAATGAGAATGCTCAGATTGATGTGACTTGAAGACTTTGGTGTAATGTTTGGGTGAAGAGCGATAGTCTTTCTGACTGATGAACTCTTTGGAATAACTTGTGATCTTTGGTGTGAGGTCTTGGCGACATGGCGATGTCTTAGCGATAGCTCTTTGGACTTGATGTAACCTCTTGCTGATAGTGATGACTCTTGGCGATATCGAATGCTGGTTGTGTTGGCATTGGGGAGACACAGTTAGTGTCTCACTGACATGACAACATAGGTTGAATGCCCTTGACCATTTTGATGACTGTCCTACGTGGTGTGACTTGGATGTATTATCTTTTATGCAAGTAAGTGGAAACATCTACGATGCTGAGCTGGATGATTCAATAGTTATGATCCGACAGTTGGAAACAAACTAATTCACAGAGCCTATTGAGAATGAATGTATACACATATGCATTGGACATTCTAAAGGTGGTGAAGAGAAATGATAGAGAGAAACCCAAGTGGTTGGCTGAAAGGCTGAATGAGAAGAAGAGAGAAGTAGGGTTCTGCTTGAAACTCTCCTGATCATGAATGCCATGGTTGATCTATACTGTATACTATGTGAGGGTATTACAATAGTATGAAGATTGTTCAGTTTGACAGGTTAGTCAAGAAATGTTCAGAGGGAGAGTTTGCTACCAAGTTGTATCTAGAATGAACAAGATGTAATTTATGAGAAGGCTATGAGCCTGAATTGTATTGTAACCTTCAGTTGTTGAATAATACAATGGCTCAATCTTTGGAGTGTGGGGTTTTTTACCTGAAAGGGTTTTCCCCACGTAAAATATTTGTGTTATGTTTTTTTTAGAATCTGTCATTGCTTGCTGTTGAATTTACATGTGTTTTTCTCAGAAGGATTAATGTGGGAAATAACTGTGTATGTTTCCGCTTTAGGACATAGTAGTGCGTGTCTCTGAGGCAACCTAATCAAAATGAAAGTTACCAAAGGCACTACTATTTGGAGTTATTATGAAATTCCCTCCATTGATTTCCTTACAAGATGGGTTAAGGGTTTAGGTTTATGGGTAGAGGGGAGAGAGATAGAGGGATCCAGTGAGAGAGAGAGGGAGAGAGTGGGAGAGAGATAGAAAGTAGAGGGTTAAGGGTAGAGGGTAGAGGGTTTAAGGGTTAAGGGTTAAGGGTTTAGGGTTTAGGTTTTAGGGTTAAGGGGAGAGAGATAGAGGGAGTGAGTGAGAGAGAGACCTAAGGGAGGCAAAGGGGGTAGGATATTGAAGATAATTGAGAGAGAGAGGGAGGGAGTGAGAGAGAGATAGAGGGAGAGAGGTTTTAGCACTCAAAAACATAGGAGAAATGCCTCAAGAGGTTGCCAACCTCTTGGTACATTTCAGGGTAACAGACAAGGCCAAAATGGTTTAGACCTTCTCTTTAGGTGCTGCTAGACCGAGGTGAGTATACCTATATGAATGAGGAAAACTTGGTTTGTGTTTATTTCCTAAAATAATTCATCCACAATGGAAAATGGGAGTGGATAAATGAATTTTATTTTGGTATAGATTGTATAGCAATATCAAGGCTAAAACTTAATATGTTCAATTTAATAAATGTAAAAATGAGTGAAACCTAAATGGTGAAAATGTATAAAATAGTGCCTTATTGGGTATGCAGAGTCAAATAAGAAATCTAAAATGAGTAACTTCTTTCTAGAAGATACTCTAATTGTTTGGCAAATGAATTTGAGTTTATAACTTGTATAAACATGCAAGAATATGATTACCAAGTTCTTCTTAATGATCCAAATGAGATTCCCTAATTACTATGATCAACTAAAAGGATTTAATCTTTTCTTGAAAGAACCAATTAATCAACCATACAAATAAAACAAGTGTGCACCGATAAATTGAATATAATCTTGTTATATCAATTTAAATAACTAGAAAACATCAACCTTGGAGACAACTTCAGTAATAATTTTAATTAACACAACAAACAACTGATACCAAAATATGCCACCACATTAAATGATTTTCATTGATATCTCCATAGTTTCAAACATACATCACAGTCTCATAATTGCAAAACATTGTAATCTATTGTATCTTTCTCCTATTCAATATGTGCTATTTGCTACCAAAAATGGATATTTATACATCAAATGCTTGAAAGGACACGTCCTCTCATAAATGTCTTATGTTAAAACAATAAATAATTATAAAGAAGTAATTAGGCTCTGTTAAGCCACAAATGAATCTTTGAAAAGTGGTCCAAGTAGTCTCGGTGCTCATGTGTATCTGCATCTCCCAATGCATTCTGGATTGTGATCTCCATTTTCACCATCTTTTCATTTTGTTCGCATGGTTCATCCAGTGTTGCATCTCTAATGGTAGCCGTATTCAGAATTTATTGCAATATTGATCCACTTGCACCTTTCCACCTAGTCATTTCTTTTAATTTTTCTCTATCATCGAAGAATGCAGTCAATCCCTTTTTGGTGGCATCAATTAATCCATGCACATCCCCTCGCAATTCTTCAAAGAAGTTTTTCTGCTTGTTCACAAGATGATTTTCAGCCTCAATTTCTACATTATCAGAAACATCCCTCTCTTTTATTTCTTGAAGCTTCTCCAGAATCCTACCATCCATTCTTTCATGTTTTTGGAATTCAACAAAGTTATGTGAGTGTGTTCCCCAGAGCTTTTTCAACCAAGTTGTTAGACTGGATTGTCTTTTCTTAATTACTGCTACAAGTGCATCATATTTCCCTTTAGAATATGCACTTGATCCTTCCCAATGATATTTTCCTTATGAACATTCACCATGAGTGAGTAGCTTGGTTGACTTCATTGTAACTCCTAACAAATCTTTCAGGTGGTCATTTTCTCTCAACATCTTCTCATTACTCATTTTGTACATTTCTCTTTCCTTGATTAACATCTGTATTTGAGCTTTGTTCAGTTTTGCTACATTGATTCCAATCTCTACAGTTGCCATAGGATTAGCCTCCCCAACCTTTAGATTCATAATATGCCCGAATGATTTCACAGTATCAATGACAACTGATTTCCTGTGAGGTGGATACAAGGCCCAAATCATCAATGACCCTTCATCTAGATTGTAATTTGACCCTACATATACTTCTATCACCTTATTTGGGCTGAGCTTGTGTGTAGCATTATTGTCCTTCAAAAAACTATCAAAGACTAATGCTGAATTGAGATCCAACCATGGAAAGATCATAACACCAAAATTTTCTAGCATTCTCCTTCCCTTCTCAGGGGTGATACCTGCCACCTCTTTGTCCACACTCATCTTTAGGTCCTTCAATAGTTGTTCCTCATTACTTGGTGTAACATTATCAACCATTTCTCTTATCTCTTTTCCTTTTTGTTTATACAAGAATGCTTTAAATTTTGGAGAATTTATAAATTCATTATTTGATACAAATGACTTATACTCCATGTTCCTTGCATCTATATCTATACTCTCTTCCACATTTAATTCCCTGGTAGGGTGGGTGTAGTCCTGAGTTCTCAATATTGACATCTTATTGGATTGACCCTATGGCACATTACCCTCAGATGCCTCTTCCCCAGAAGATAACAAATTTGTATCTTGTAACCATTGATTATATTTTTCTACCACCATTTTTGCTTCTTCAACTTCCAGGTTCCTGATCATATCATCAAACTGATAGGGTACATGTTGATATCCTTCAAAGTTTATTTTTTGTCTAGTACAATTGATATACCCTTCTGGATCAATATTCTTTCTAGGTGGTCCTATTTTCATGTTGTATTGCAATAACTTATTAAGAATCAAATTTTACCCTTCCTTCGCCAATACAATAAAATCACCGAAGCACAACATACTAGGTATGAAAGCATATTTTCCAAAGGAGCTCAAATTCATAACACTAGAAAATTCCATCTACCCAAAAATTTCCAAGTATGCAATCCTATCCAGGAATGTTTTAGGAAAAATGAATGGGGAATCTTCAAATCCATAAACCCTAATCATGGTAGCATCATCCAAACAATACCGATCCCCCCAATTGTGATTAATTGGCCCATTGAAGTCCTTAGGCCTGAGAAACCTCTTTATCTCATCAAATAGAGAATAAGCACATGGATGATTATAGAATTTCTACAATGGTTTTACAAAATACTCCTCAAAGTGTATGAAACAAGAATTAGCAAACTTGCTATCCCAAACAGTAGTCCATAATTGAACAGGTAATGACATACCTTCCTTATCAAATTGGGAAATTCTCATCTCTTGAGGCCACAACCCTAACTCTTGTCCAAAATGCAACACTATGTGCATCAACAATGAGTAATGCCTAAGATGTAAGATAGAGGCTCCACTTTTCACTACCATCAACCCAAAATCAAGCCCCTTAAAAATGTATGAGGCATAATCAAAGGTCTAGAGTTATGATACTAAATATATGTTGAAATTATCATAGGCACGATTAACATATATTCTAGGACTTCCATTCCCAATACTTGGCCTATCGAGAAATAAGTATACTTCATATAGGGTTAAAAAATATCAACATGGAAGGGGGGTCCATCACTATCCTCTAGTGGAGCTAGTTTTCCGCCCTGTCTAATTCTGTGCAATGGAAACCTCCAACCTTTACAAACTATGTCCATCCTCCCAAATTCCCTTTCTAATTCTTGACATATGATTTTCTCATTGCAAACCCCTTCCAATTTGAAAACCTCGCCTATTGCATCTTTTGATATATGTATCAATGGTTTCCCAGATGGGTCATAGATGACTTTGAGTTTTGAATTATAATGAGTGGCTAACAATATCACCAATTCAATATTGACAAATACATTAGGGCAGACTAGCTTTCCCAAATTAAGCTTCCATGGATTACGTACTGGTTCAAAATGATTTCTTTGATAGTAATGAAAACTAAAAAGTTCATAGCCTCTTATTGGTGTCCAAATATCTCCTATGAGCTTACATTTTTCATCTAGTTTATCCACTTCTGCCCTAAGTTGTGTAGATCACTTGGCTTTAGGTCCAGAGCCAAGTAATTGGTCGATAAAGTCTTAGATTAGCTTTCGCTCAGTGCCTCTGGCTCAATTTCGGTTTTTTATTTTTTCCCTCTAGACTGACTACTTTCCCCATGTTTTCTCCCCTTCAATTTTCCTAAACTTGTGGCTTCCATTCTTAAAAAATTGCAAAAGTAAAAACAACAGAAGTCAAGGTGCAAAGAGCTTACTGTATTTCACTTGAAACTTTTGAGTCCAAAAATTCCCTGGTTCTTCATTCATCCTTTTGCTTTCTCTGCTATCAATTCCAACATATTTTTTTCAATTGAATTTTCCTTAATTCATGAAGTTACTTATGCTACATGGCACGATTAATGTTTTAGCTGAAACACAAGTGTGGCAGGTTTTTCAAAACTCTCACTGTCACATCATGTAATATTGTTGGCGAGACATTTTCAAATCTTGGGTGATCCTTCTATTAGGGCTTCTACCAATGTTCATTAAAACATTTTCTAAGACACCTTGTAGTTTCCCTGACACTTTGATTCTCCCCAAGAGTTATTTGATTCACTTGTATCTTTGCTATCGATCATATATCGCTAAGATGTCTCGTAGTTTCACCAATGTTATGAGTCTCCCTGAGAGTTATCACTTCAATCTCAAGTATATCACTATAACTCCCACTGATGCAAACATGTCATTGTGACTTTGTAAGTCGGGCAGATGCTCCTCCACTTAATTTGTATCTCGCTGAGATATTTCCTTTGGTCTATTTTCTGATCACCAAGACAATTATTTTCTTGCTAATGGAACAACACTCAGCATGACTTTCATATCTCTCTCTGATGATCAAAATGTTTCACCAAGTATTTACAAGTGCAATCCTATCGGTGTGACATAGGGGGTCCAGAGGACTCCATGAACTCATATCGACAAAATCCTCCTTCAGTTTATTGGCAAGATCAAATGGATGCTACGAGACTTCACTCCGATGGCCCAAGTCTGGACGATATAGTTCTTTGTGCTTCAGTCAGTAAGACACATATGTGCTTGATATGACTCACCCCAATGACTGTTGTCTTGCCAATAGGATCCTTTTGTCATTGAGACTGCAAACTGCATCATGCCGATATGAATGCTCAGATAAAATTATATTGGTAAGGAATTCATGACCTCTTTCTGATGCACTGAAAAATATGTGTTACTATAAAATAACTTATGGGTCAGGAATACCTATATCATCTCATGCCGATATGACTTTATATATTCAAATGCTTAGGATTAAGTGAATTTTATGGGACCAAATTGTAAATACTGACTAGAACATGGACAAAAAAGAAAAATACATCAATTTTATATTCATGATATGGGCATCTTTGGAAAAATTTCATGAGTACAAACAACTATAAAATTTTCAATTTTATAGTTAACAAGAGGGTTAAGGGTAGAGGGTAGATGGTTTAAGGGTTTAGGGTTAAGGGTGGAGGGGAGAGAGATAGGGGGGTGAGTGAGTGAGAGAAATACCTAAGAGAGGGAGAAGGGGTAGGAGGGAGAGACTTGGGATAGATTGAGTGAGTGAGTGAGTGTGAGAGAGAGAGAGAGAGGGAGTGGCACTAGGAGGGAGAGACTTGAGAGAGAGAGATAAAGGAAGGGAGGGTTAAGGGTAGAGGGTAGAGGGTTTAAGGGTTAAGGGTTTAGGGTTAAGGGGAGAGGGATGGAGGGAGTGAGTGAGTGAGTTAGAGACCTAAGAGAGGGAGAGGGGGTAGGATATTGAAGATACTTTAGAGAGAGAGAGGGAGGGGGGGTAAAGGTAGAGGGTAGATGGTTTAAGGATTAAGGGTTTAGGGTTTCAGGTTAAGGGTAGAGGGAAGAGAGATAGAGGGAGTGAGTGAGGAGAGAGAGACCTAAGAGAGGGAGAGGGGGTAAGAGGGAGAGACTTGAGATAGAGTGACTGAGTGAGTGAGAGGGAGAGACCTGAGAGAGGGAGTGGTGCTAGGAGGGAGAGACTTGATAGAGAGAGAGGGAAGGAGTGGGAGAGAGATAGAGGGAGAAAGGGTTAAGGGTAGAGGGTAGAGGGTTTAAGGGTTCAGGGTTAAGGGTCTAGGGTTATGGGTAGAGGGGAGAGAGAGAGGGAGGGAGTGGGAGAGAGATAGAGAGTAGAGGGGAGGGAGATAAGAGTGAGTTAGAGAGAGAGAGACCTGAGAGAGGGAGAGGGGGTAGGAGGGTGAGACTTGAGAGAGAGAAAAGAGGGGAGGAGTGGGAGAGAGATAAAGAGGTAGAAGGTTAGCAGTAGAGGGTAAGAGGTTTTAAGGAGTTTTAGAGTTTAAGGGTTGAGAGTTAAGGAGTTTAGGGTTTAGGGTTTAGGGTTTAGGAGGGGAGAGAGATAGAGGGAGTAAGAGAGATAGACAGACCTAAGAGAGGGAGAGGGGGTAGGAGGGAGAGACTTGAGAGAGAGAGATAGGGTAGAGGGTTTAAGGGTTAAGGTTTAATGGTTTAGGGTTATAGGTAGTGATGGAACTTCAAAGTTTTGTTCTATGTGTTCTATTTTATCTTGCCTTGTGTCTCTACTCATCTATGGTGTTTAGGAAAAGCCTAAGGTTGGGGTTTTACATTTTTCTTCATGTAAAACCCTAGTATTTATCTTACACCTTGGATGGGATCTATTTGGCCGTTACTTTTTGGGAAGGTTTTAAAATGACTTAAGCCCCATTGCTTTATCTAGGTTGGGACCCCTTTTGTTTTATCATTTTATTTCTTTCGCTTGACTTTATTTTTCCTAAGTCTTTTGTTGGTCCCATGTTCCCTCGTTAAAACAAATTTTCATTGTTTGTTGTTAGCCTAGTGATGTCCCCTTATTCCTTTAGGGGAGAGGGCTCAGTAGTCGTGTAGACTAAATTTCGCAGCATGTAGCAATTGGCTGGAATATTGTAGAACCTTCATTTTTTTTTGAAATGTAGACTAGTCTCTGATTTATCTATAACTAAGGTTTAGAGGCACGACTCATCATGCAACTTGCCACATTGACAAATCTTTTGAGAAGTGTCTAAATTTTGAATTTTTAAAGGTTCGACCAAAACTTAATCATGGAACCCCCAATAGTTGAACAAAAAAAATTATTTGTTGCTTGTAGAATATCATATTTTTATTTAAATTAAAATTAATATACAACCTAAGTTGACCAAATACTTATTGATAAACATAAATCTTTGATATCTCTACCTTTTATATTCAACACATATGGACTAATAGTTGAACACAAAAAATCTATTTGTTGTTATAAAAACAACACATAATTATTTAAAATACAACTTATATTCAACAAAAATGAACCAATAGTTGAACACTTAAACTTTTTGAAAATCCTTCACATTTAATGGGAAAATACATGTTATTTATTGTGCTCACATTTTATATTCATGATAGGACAAACTATTAATATAAAATTATCTAATGCGTGTACATTGCTACCCCAATTGTTCTACACATAAGAACAATATTTTTTCACTATGATAACAATACTTGTTTAAATGAGTGTCTTATTTTATTAAATGAGCATTTTATTTTTTAAATGATATACTTATAGTGGAGAGTTATGATATTTTATTTGAAACAAAAAAATACTTATTTCACTTCTTCATAAATGTATTTATGTTTTTTTCATATAACATTAAGAGGCTCTCATGTGTTCAAGTATGGGTCCATTTTTTATCAACATTTGGTTTTTTCTTTATTTACATTTGGATTATTTATTTACAATATATAGTATAAATATGTGGTAAGACTGGGTATTATCATCATGATTGAGTGTGTGACTATTGGACCCTGCACAACTATTGGGCCCTCTCCCCTAATAATTTTTTTTATTTTGTAGAGGGACAAGTTCGTATGGCTGTAGATCAATTATCAAGTGATCTCAGTTGTTCCCCACCATCCCGCGATGACCCCACCACACTGTCTTTGTTGATCACGATATCACGAGCGAGTGCCACGTGTCTCATATAGTGAAGTTGAAGGAATGATAAATACTTTGATGTGTATTTAATAAATTATGCATGGGTTACTAAAGCAGTTTTAAGATGCACGTGTTTTAAATCAATGGAGATCTTATAATCTTGGTAGAAAGGTGCCTGATGGTTAGTAACAAGGCTGGCGACTATGTTGAACGAACAGAATTGTTGATGGCTGAGATCCATGATTTCCCGCCATCGCATGATCAAAAGTTGTGAGGGGTATGTGCAGGATTATCATGGAAAAAATAGGCCCTTAAGTGGCAATGAAAATTTAGAAAAAACAGAGTTAGGCAACTTGGCAATGAATAAGTTATCTATATTATTTCAAAAATATGTAAGAATAGAATCTGTGGAAAATTGAATGTAGTTTCTAAACTACTAAGTTTATTTTTTTTTTTTTAAAAGTCTATTTGGTGAAAAAGTGAAATTTCAATGCAGTAGTACTTAAATTTTAGAGGAAAAATAAGAAGTAGGTGTCCTCCACCACCCTAACCACAATAAAATGATAATATTTTTTTATAATATTTTAGATATAAGTAGAGGAATCATGTCTAGATGTGACGCATATTTTTTGTAATTTTTTCCAAGTAAATAATTAATTATGAATTTTTTATTACAACTTTAAAAAAATATAAAACTCATATGTCCGACCACCTTAACTTGGTCAAAACTTCATAAAATTCATTTTTTTTAATCCTATAGTATGTGAAACATAAAATGTGACGCATATTTTGGATTCAAAAATTATGATACCCTTTGAAAGTTATAGATGTTTTTCAATCAGCCTATCAATCAAGACTTTAATCGTAATTCTAATAGAAAATGAATAATAATAATTTATTAAATTCAAAGTAAAGAATAATTTATATTGGTGGAAAGCTGAGAGCCTCCTCTACAAACCCTTTTCGTTTCATCAATTTTGGCTAAAAATAAAGTCAAGCCACATGGACGAAGTCTAGAAAAACAAGTGAGTTGTCAAACACTTTTTTGCGTTGAATTCTTAGGATTGGCATGTCCAAGCCAAATACCAAAGCAAGCCTCGAGGCTAATCCCAAGGCAATAAATTCTCTATTAGAAATATCGGATATCCGTTTCAAATCAGATATCTGTTTTGAATCGGATATCTGTTTTAAATTGGATATCCGATTTGGTTTATTTATGATTTTAAAAAATGTTTTACACTTTATAATATATGATTTAGAAAATGCAATAAATATTTTATAGTTTATTTTAATATATCTAGTTTAAAATATACAATATAGTTTATAATTTAATATATAATATATTATATTATTATGTATAATATTTAAATATTATTTCTATATTTTAGTTAATGTATATATTACTAATATATAAAATATTATATAACTAATTAATATTACTAACATATAAAATATTTAAATATTATCT